>KZ808031.1:82611-98819 GCA_000696205.2 Oncopeltus fasciatus
TTTATATATAAAATTGGATAGATCCAAGCACACTACCTTGTGGAACTCCCGCTTCCACTTGCTAGAAATCGGAGTAATTTAATCCTTGCCGAACCCTAAAACAACGGTTGGATAAGTAAGACTCTTAAGGATTAGGCAAGTCAAAGGTCAATAGAATTAAGTTATATAAGGCAAAATAAAGTAATCTTAATGAACCAGCTGGAAAAGAACAGCCGGTTTTTCACTTCAGAAAGAAAAACAGCATGACTATTATTGACACCAGAATATAGGCATTAGGTGTTCAACGTTTTTTCAGTAGATTTTCTCTACATTTCTGTGACAAATGAATAATCTAGAAGTCTTTAAAAATGATTGTATTAGAAATAAATTGAACAGCAAAACTGATGACCAATATGATGATCAATTATCAAGATGCTATGAATAGTTTTATCAGCTTTGTTAAAAATAAATATAAAAACAACTGCGTAACGTTTGCAGATATTTCATTTTTAATCACGAAATTTATCTTGCAAGCCAAAGATTAAAATGTGATTAAGAGGTAATACCTTGATTAAGAGGTAATTCTTCTAAGCTTTTCTCTAGACTGGTCCGGAAGGAAAATTGGGGGAGGCGCTTAGCTAACACATTTACATAAGTAAACATCTTCCTTAATTGCTTTTTTAATTTATAAATGCTAGAAAATTACATATATAATTTTATATCATGGTATTCCATACACCAATGAATTATTTTGTACTTCAATTATAAATAAAGATACCACGATTATAAATTTTGGGCTTCTTAGCCCAAGAATTTTAATGGTTGGAAACAATTATGCACTCTAAATTACATTATTAAATATTTTCTTAATATGCATTTTACATAAAAATGTTAGCCAAATACAGTTTCTGGCCATTAGTGCACACTTAATAAATTTTGGCTAGGGTGTAAAAAAAAAACACATTTATTATCTATATTTTTGTAGACATAAAATAAAATAAAGTAGTATGAAGAGAGGATTATCAGGAAATCGGTCTTGGTAGTATTCTTGATAATCCTCTCTTCATANTTACTGTTATATAAACTTTTTTGTATTTTTTAAGAGTAACAGAGATGTGACGATTTTTCAATTTAGTCTTCCTTTTGCCGGTCCCCTTTTCGTAGATTCATCATGAATGGTTTGCAAAAAATAGCTTGTAAACCATATTTGGTCTCTTTATTTTCAAATTCTATGTATTCTAGATAGGAAATTATATGGATTCTAGAGCGCAATGAGGCAATATATATATATATGTATACATACATGTTAATGAAGTTTTTAGCTCCTTTAATGCATGATTGGTAAAATTCCATTGGGAGTGCCAGAATAGATCCATTTGAGTCTCACAATCCTGGCTCTGCTGGTTGGAATGAGACATAGATATTTAAAGTGGGATAGATATTTCTTCCGCTCATAGTCCTTAGTGGTTGAAACATTTAATAATAATAATAACCAATATCTGAATGAATATTTTCAAAAGGCCCGTAATGGTACCTTTTGAATGTGAATAGCTTGTTTTTCTTTCTGGAAAGCTTAGGCTAACAAATAGGCTAATACATTAAGCCACATCAAGAGCAGTGAAAGTTACCTAATATCTACGTGAATTTTTATTAGAATAATAATGTAAATGGGTGTGAAAAAGTAGGATCACCGACATACTCCAATACTTGAAAAAAAAAAAAAACATAAACAAAGAAAAAAATTCCCGCAACAAACCAAATAGGCCCAAGAGATAAATACATGTTAAGGATGTATTTATCCTCGGCACACTAGAGAAGGAGTGTGTTCAGCACACCGTTCTGGCCACCTCATTTTTCCCATTCAATAAAGAATGGTAACTCCAATTAGGGCTAGGTGTACCCCACTTTGTCTCTTGTTTCTGTAATAATTTTCGTGCTGATAGTTGGTAATGGATTTCACAGATCACTGATTTGACCGAACTGGCGATTTCTGGAATATAAGATTTAAGATTGATGCCTTATTCTGAAGTCTTTAGAATCTAAAACCTCGGATTAGGGACGTACTCTTCCAGCCTTAGGCAATTATATTTTTAATGATTTTCTAATAGTCTGATTTGCGCCATTTATAATAGAGCACAATTTTAATTAGCCAAGTAAACGAACTTGGATTTTTCGAATCTTAGTTGCAGAATCTCACAATGTGACTGAGCAGTTCATGTTCGAGCTAGACCAAGATTTTTGAAAATTTTCATCTAATGTGCAATGGTAAGAGTGATGATATACCTATAAATATCATTGTATGTTTTTTTTTATACAGCATTTGTAGTATTTAAACAAAAACAGAAGATTTACAAGTATTTTAGTAGTATTTTAATTTTAAAACACACTATTGTTCATGTATGTTATACTATGTTTTATGGAAAAAATTATTCGTTTATCTGTGTCTTCCACTATCAGTGAAATGGTTTTTCGTGTAATTATTTTACTTGATCAAATAAATATGTTATGTTAAAGTGATTTGGTAATTTTTTATAAGTTGAAGTAACAGAAAAAATAATTTTTTGACAAATTTTTTTTTTTTTAGTCTCTCACAGCATTATGTAAGTCACAGTCAGTTTCTCTGGCAAAGCAAAAATATGCTTTTTAGAAAATTATTTTCCCTAATATCTTGATAGTTTGATCGAATTTATCGTTCTTTAGCAAAATAAATGTGAGATCATCCTCTAAAATATATATATACCTATTCATACTACTAAACTAATCACCTACTTTCATTTAAATTTTCTTAATGATAATTACTACAAACAGCTATTAAATTTTGATTTAAATTAGTATGCAACATTTTAAATTAATTTGATTTTATTGCACTTTTAAATATGTTATTCATTTCAATATCCTTTTCAGTCTTGAATATGAAAAATTTAAAAATTAAAGAAATATTACAATCTTCATTTTTAAGACTCTTGGTGCCTGATAACACAAGGCTGTGATTTAATTTTATTTTTTGGCATTGAAATAATTACATTTTTTAAAATATAATAATTTTTGGGGAAAACTAATCAATCGAATAATATTAAGAGAAAAAAAATCTATCTTACTAATCACATTTATATAATTAGGTTTAAAACCTGCATAAAAATAAGAAAAAGCAAATAGGAGGACATTAATTTGTATTGTGAGAACTATATGTAAAATTAAATATTAAATTATAATTTAAATAATATTGTATACTTACATTGAAAGTAAAAGGTTACTATTATTTTGGTTTTTTTAATGACAAATCTTTCTACTTAACAAAATGCCATTTTTTCAAAGGGATTCAAAATGCATTAGGGATATAAGAGATAAAATGCTTCAAAATACACAAATAACATAAATGCTTTATTACAAACAACATTTGTGCATTAAGATTTGACATGCAAGTGGGCTAATACTTTTTAATTGTTTTATTACCACAAAAAAAAAAAGTTCTATACATATACGAACTCAACATGCCACAGTTTTATGCCGTTTTATGTGTATTCAAAAGTAGCTATTAGTCATTAATTAAAACATGAGTAAATAATAAATCAAGTTATGTATTTACAGTTTTAACTACTTATGAAATACATCTCTAACTTATTCAATGTTTTTAAACTGTTGATAGCACTGTAAAACTTTATGAGAAATTTTTTAGCAGTATATAAATTAAGTTTTTCGGTTATTATTTTATGAGAAGTCAAACGCCTTCAATTATATTTTGAATTTTATTGCGATTATATTGTTTATCAGTAACAAATAATCTTTTATTTGAATAAACTCAAACCCTATCTATGTAGATAAAATTGATAGGTGTTAACATACATCAGGAAAGGAACATTAGAGTCCACAGCATAGCTAGATTTAGATAGATCATTAATGTTTACAAATACTAATAAAAACATCCCCAATATTACTTATTGTATATTCCTATATTTCCAATGTTTATATCATATGTCTGAAGTAACAGCTAACAGTGAAATCTATTTTGATAACCTTGTTAGGGAAAAAATCTTTGGTCGAAAATGAGTAATTCAATTCAATAAATTTGCGATTCATTTATGCAGAAGCTTTGAGAGAGACCAAGAGGCTGAATTAAAACTATAAAGTTCCACATATAACACCACCATAACTGTAAATATGTCTCGTCATCAATTTCATCATGTCATAGAGCCATAACCGCTATAATTAAAACATTATTTAGACAGCAGGTTTAATGTTCATCCAATACATATCAAGCCTTATCTTGAAGGGACCCGAAATTTTTTCATGCTAAAATACAACAAAAAAAAAAAAAGTTTTTTTTTATGAATTAAAAATTTATTTTTATCATATAATGAAAAATATATAGAAATCTGAGCAGTATTGGTCATTCAATTATTTTAAAGTGTTGTGAGTTTACAGAAATTTGATCCAGGTAGTCAATATTAGTTTTGGCAAGACAGAAAAATAAATAAATTATTTTTCTACCGTTTTCTTATTTATTTATTTTTCGAAAAAAAACATATGCACCTCTAACTTGTTAGAATTTTGAATTTTTAACAACGTTTAATTGAATAGTTCTGAAGAAACCTTTTTTACTGGTTGAATTTCCTTAAATTTCAAGTTCTAGGATACAACTAAGTGACTATTGGTCCTGGCCAATTGTAAATTTATTGTTATAAAATATAGGCATTCCATATATAGGCCTAGTTATTCTAGAAAAATTCTAGAATTCCATTGATCGCTATTATATCTGACTCCTTGTGCAATTGGTATGTGCCCTCAAACATAGTGCCTAGAATTCCTTGTTCTCAGCAGATTTCTCATGTTTCATTAAATATGGAAATAAATAAGAGTAAATAAGGTAATTTAATTTGCAAACTGGAGAGAACAATGAATGTAAAAGGTAGAGTGGGGGAAGGGTTCATCATCATAGTTACATTCGCAAAATACCTCCTTAACAAACGGTTTTTGTAAAAATGTTATTGAATATAATTGTTTGAAAATTACATTTTGCACATAAAAGTTCTTTAAATATTTTTGTAACTCAAATAAAAACGAATATATCACGATTATAAATTATGGACTTCTTTTTAAGACCCTCTCCCCCCTCTTTTCCTTATTCAATTTCAATAAAAATAAATTCCTACGAGGGTTTTCAATAAAAATGCTAAATACTAAATTCGATTTCAATGTTTAAAATAAAAGGGGACCTGAATATCAGTCAAAATTAAATTCTATGATATCTTTTAATAAGTGTTGTTTCGAAAAATATAATACATAAATGTTATAAAACTTTTTTTATCCATGTTTTTCATACATTTTTCCTGTATAGGAAGGTATATATACATATATATATACTNATATATATATATATATATATATATATATATATATATATATATATATAGACCATATTTTTAACTATTCGATGTAGGACGGTGAAGATTTTTTTTTTTTTTAATGGACACATATTGGACAACGTCAATTAAACTAAGGGTAACATCATATTCTTAGATGTCAACCTAATTGTTTTATACCTTGCCTCTGGTAAGATAGTTAGGCGTGCTAAAATATCGGATGGCTTGCATTCACCGACTAATTTTGATAACTTGCATAGAAGTACTGGGTGTTTAAAAAATATTTATTACCTTGAATTTAGTTAATTATATGTGAAGGGTTTTGAATAAATAATGACAAAAGGAGAATTACAAATAAATCTAATTTAATAAGTAAAATGAATAACTGAAATTGTATAAAAAGAATACTTCAAGACACTACTGCCCTCATAAACTAGTAAAAAGTTGTAGCTAAATGGCGACTAATTATACACACTGTCGAATTACAGGATAATGTCCTATCAAGAGCACTTAAAAATGAACCCTAATCACTAAATTTTTGGATTATTACTGCCACTGAATGCTGCTAGCTGTTTTTCACGCTTTTCAAGAGAATACACAGAGCCACATGCTGAAGGCCTAGGTTTCTAACAGTCCTTTTTCTAAACTCCTATTAGTTATAAAGTTCCTTACTAGGATGCGCTGTGGTCTGAGGTTGGACTTGCCCAGTACAAATACTGACCAGCGAGAGGTTATTCTGCACCTGTTTGGTGTTGCCTTGCTTATGGAATAGCCGAGACCCTTCTGTCTAAAGTTTTCCGTTTAAGGGAGTAAGCCCCTAAGAAAATTTTACAAATCGTCTAAGGTCAGTGGGGTTCGGATCACCCCCGTTCCTGAAGAAATTACCCGACCGTGAATTGGAACGTGTGCGTAACTTAAGTCAAGCAAGAGTCAAGCACACATAAGTGCTACATGAGGCGGCTTAAGTCCCTCAGATCCATACTTGAGCCAACCGAAAATGTATGTAAGATCTGTGGATCCTTCAAGGAAGAAAAAGGTACGAGATTCAGTCACAGATGATAAATTACTTCTGCCTGATACTTCTTTGTACGCCGCACCTTAAATCCTTGCGAGCAGTGTATTTCCATTCCATTATACACTGCCCCTTTTATAAATGTTCAAAAGTACAAATGATACGGATTTAAACCTATTTAGCCTATCTATTAATTTATTCCCTGAGTTGTACGAATAACAGATTCAGAGGAGCAATATGTATCTTTTATATGGTTGGTGTTCGTGAGAAAAACTATTGCGTCATCTATTTGTTCGCTTTTTTTTTCCAAAATCATCTCTAGCCATTTTTTTTAGAGCCATAACCACTAGACACTTCTTCTGTGGAAAATATATGTGATCTCTTATATCATAACTGTAACAGTAAAAACAACAAAAATACCACATATTACTTCTAAGGTAAGTTTCAGTATAATGACAAATTTAATTTTTTTTATGGTCAATAAATTATTAATAATGAGTCTGAAACAGTTTTTATAAGCGAAATTGAACACCTGTTAATTTTTTTTTTACAAAGAAATACGACAAGTAATAAATGACTGAATAATACAAATTACATTACGAAAATAAAATTAGCCCTCTACATTAGGAGTAAAATGACTGCAGGCCATAATCTCAAATTAATAAAATGAAAATTAGAAAAATATAATTAATTAAATAAAAAATAGTTATTGTTGAGGAATTAAAATTTTATAATGCGTTAGTATGTACTTTTTATGCATATACAGGTTTTTATTAAAGAGAGAAGAAGAGTTTGTTGCTACATTACGGTGTAATTTAATTTGAGACTATTCAATAATTTTAACTGAATATTTTTTTTAGAATTTAAGCATTGGAAATTAGGGCAGTAGCATATTGAAAGCTTATTTTTCTTTCTTTCAAGCATGCGTGATTGTTAACAAGATAAACCCTGCGTGTTTGAGTCTCGCCAAGGGCAAGCACTAAACGAGAAGTAAAAGCCTGCCCAGTGCTATATCTGCTTATAATTTTAGATAGCCCCTCTCTCCATGATCCTAAATGGTTGTTTTTTCAGAAAATGAAAAGAAAAATATTAAAGAATATTCGTACATAAAATTCAAATAAGTATTTAAAGGTGTCTTTTATTCAGAAAATAACTGAAAAATTTGATCAATTCATATTATAAATAAAAATATTTAATTGATCTATATTCAAAATAATTATATGCAGCTTATGCGAAACGAATTTTCTTGTTATTCGTTTCTGTCTTTTAGCAACTTCCTTAAAGAAAATTAAGTTAAGTCTTCATGTTAAGTTACGATAAACATTATCTACAAAAAAAAAAAAAAAAAATCTCCAAATCTTAAAAAAACCTTTCAATAATAATGAGCATAAATTATTTTTATTTATTAGTCCTCCAGTTCTCGCGTTTCTTTATTTTTATTTGATATTCTCAAATTATATTTTTGTATAAATAGTGAGATGAATAGTTGGAATTGGTCCCTTATGGTTTAATGAAGAAATAATGGAGACAATCGTTAATATTTCCAATATTCTTAATATGAGCAATAAATTATAAAAAAAATGTTAAATTTTTCATTTCTACCATTTTTGTACTGTGAATATTTTGAGATGAAATATTTATTTTCTGTTTTGTTTTTATAAATTCTATAAAGAATTTAACCTCTTAAATAAAATTTAATTTTCAACCAATTCATGGGGATTAAGAACAATGAAAGTCATTCGGCACAGTCGATCATTTTCATTCACGATTCATTTTTTTAATTAAAAATATTAGTTTTCAGTCAGAATTTGGATTTTTAACTAAACAAAAATATANTATATATATATATATATAAGATTTTATGAAATTCATTATCCCTTCCGCGGCTGAACAAAAAGTCATTAGTTACGCCACATAAGTCACATGAAATAAGTGTTCCCACGTTTCAGTAATGACGAACTTTAATAAAAGTAAACGATTAATTTGGTATTATACGCAGGAGAAAACAATTAGAGTTTAAAGTAAGGTCTCTATAGATTGCTAAAAACTGTTCCGAAGGAAAAAAAAAGAAGGAGAATCGATCAACATTTTCTGTTACAATTTTGAATATGATCTTTAATATATGTTTTTCGTAAATATATTACAGGGCATAAATATTTTTAAAAATATGTTTTCTTTAATTTTTGTTAGAATATTAATAATTAAGAAACATTTATGATTATTTTATTTAATTTTCACTAAAATCTCTATTATGGATCATCATAATTACAGCTTTCCAATAAAAAGCATAAATACCTAATTTAATTCCTATAAATTGAAAATAAGGGAAACCGACTAATAATCGAAATTAAATTCTTAAGTATTTTCTTTTGTATGGATTTTTGTTTAAATCTTCTAATCTTAAACTTCTTTAAATCTTCTTCTATCTTAAACTTCTAAAAGTAATTTAGAAAGTTAGAAAATGACATTATATACTGATTTGTGACACATGGATTTCTTACAAACTCCATTGATAATGAAAGAATTGACTCTTATTTAATCTAACCTCTCTCTGACATCCCTTCTCCTCGACGAATTTAAGCTAAAATTTAAAGACTAGGGAAGTAGGTGGCGACTGGGGCAGACCAAGCAGACTTTGAAGTACAAGATGTTTCAGCGAGACCTTCATCCATAAAGTGTTGTCTTCGCCTTACTTCTTGTACCCCATTGTGAGGATCTGCAGCGACACGGCACGCTAACATCAGCTCAGAAGAGTGTTCTATAGTAGCAAGAGATCACTAACTGGAAAGCTGTTAAATATAAATAATAATAATTCTTGAATAAATAATCGATAAATATTAATTATTGGATTATTTTTTAAAATTGACAGATAAAGAATAGATAAAAATGTCCCAAGTACATTTTGAGCAGTTTGGAAATTTTGAATAAGTGGATACATAAACTGTGCTTAATGATTTGTAATATCTCTCTCTCTCTCTCTCTCTCTCTCTCTCTCTCTCTCTCTCTATATATATATATATATATATATATGGAGAGAGAGAATACACACAGACATTGCTAGGAATTGCTTGGATGTTCATTTAAACGCCTATGAGCCAGCTCAAAAAACCATTTTAATCTAACAATGGTATTCAAATTTAATCTGTAGTATGTACACTCAATACGTCTGAGCTATATAAAAGTATGTCATATTTTCGGAATATAGTAAATACATCTGAGAGGACCAGAGTCGTCTTGGGACACTCCGCACTGATTCCTCTATCGTCTCGAGGGTCAGACCTTGTCCTGAATTCCCCGTCTGTCCTATCAACCTCAAGGGCCCTAAGGAATACTGAGCAGGTACAACTTGATCCCCCGGAAATTTAGTTTTGATCACGATTCCCTGAATTTCCCCGGATATAGGGGTGCTCAATTTGACGCCAACTAATACAAAACCCTAACCGCTGGATTAAATAAGGGTTTATGGCCGGGACAGCTTATATTTATTTTTTTATTATTAATCTATATTTGTTATTAATAGATTTTTCTTAGGCGATTCTAGCTGGTTAAATGACGCGGCCAGATCAAAATCACACACACACAAACGCACGCACGCGAATCGAAGAAAAATTTTCAAAGTCGCAACATAATATTTACGTAGATAGTTCGTTTTTGTTGAGAGAATTTATTTTGATAGAAAAATTATTATTAAAAGCAATAGTATTTTTTCCCTTAAGTGGAGAAAGAATGTCTTGCAAAATTCCATCAAAACATTCCTCTTTGGAAAGCAGTGAAGGGACACTCCAGACATTTATTCTTTCTATGGTACAAAAAGTAGGAGTTATTTATCCGAAATAGGATTCCAGGGTCCTATTTTTAGCTGGTTTCCTAAAATAATTGAGAAAACATATTACAAATATCAAGTTTAAGATCCCCTCCCTCAAACTCTCTCTCTCTCTCTCTCTCTCTCTCTAATATATATCTATATCTCGCATCTTTTGCGTTAGAATTTCTATAATAATAAAACATTATTTATAAATTAATTATACATATATGCATTAATACATAAATTATAAATTATTGATAGTAATAAAANTTATATATATATATAAACGCACTTGCCTCTGAACTCGGTATAGTTTTGAAAATCGGATGAGTTTGTTAATGTAATCGGACAGATGGAGAGAGGGTTTGGTGCAAAACCAAATTTGAAAACCAACAACATCTTTGTAATAGCTTCATCATTATTATAAGCAGTACCAAACAAAGTTGTAACATTTAATTTTTTTTTAAATGTGAGTTCTCATATTTCACATTCCACATTTTTAGAACCAAAACACATGTTGCGGAATATAATTGAATATATATAATGGCTAGTTGGCAGTTCCTCTTATATCAAAAATTAGATACACAATTATGTATTTAGGCTTTCTACAGCGAATGATAAATAAATTTATTTTTAGCACAAATCGGATGAATGAGATGGCGGGGTTCAGATGAACTCCTAAATTTTTATTATATTATTTTATTATATTTTTAGTAATATCATTGTATAATTAGTATTGCGAAATTTTTATTGATTTTGTTAGGAATAAAATTTAACTCTCTGACTTATGTTTTTCTAACATTTTTACGAAAAGTATTTTGAGATACATATTTGAGTATTTTGAGCTTCACCATTAGTGGTCTCACCATTGGCACTTACTGCTGTCTGCGTATTAAAGTTATTCAGTCTTATTTTATATATTTATTTTTAAAACGAAACGTGAGAAATATGTTTAGTTAAGCNTAAAAAAATATTAATAAAAACAGCTAAGCTTCTTTCTTTCTGTTTTTTGTTCAAAAGTATATGTTGATTATTTTTAATTTTTGATTAGTTTTCATAATTTAATTAATGCAACTTCGTTTTGTATGATGTAGCCTCGAATCACGAATTCATCGAAAAGAGGAAATAAGGTTAATTTTGTTTTCTATTTTTTCTTCAAACTTATTAAAAAGTAAGGAATCTTATAAAGTTTACCGCAGTATTAGAATTTTAAATGAAGCTGTTGTATTTACTTTTGAAGAAAAGTATAAAATGAGGCATATAAAAATGATTTTAAACAGAGCTAACATTTCATTTAAATCACTTGAGTTAATTTCTTTTGGAATTCTTTCCTGAGAAGAACTTCACCTCAACTTAAAGTCTTTAAATATCGAAATGAATTCTTCATTGTCAATATCAAATTTTGTATGGAATTTCTTGATTTCGCATTGTTCAACAAGCGACGGAAGATTTTTAACACTACTCACAAAATAATACTTCACTCACAGCGTATATGTCGGTATGACGATTACATTATCTACGATCTCAAGATTACCTGTATCTATGAAATATCTGTCTTGAACGGCTTTTCGTTTGTATGAGAGTTTTCAGTGAGCTTTTGTTGCCAAGAAGCAAGGTAGGTGATTTAGGCTTCCAGGCTATCCGTCAATGGTACATTTTTGTATGGAAATAGTAAGAGTCTGAACAATGTCATGTGAGTCTTCAAAGAAACTCCGTGGTCAAAGGATTCTTTTGGGTCGTCAGGGTAGCTAGCTCATGGGATCAGTTTGGGTCTCGCAATCCTGACGCTGTAGGTTCGAATCTAGCCCAGGGCGATAATAGCTTGTCTTGAATATAGGTGGAGTGGCATACTGTAGATACCCTCTACTTCCAAGGCCCTAAGAGGTTGAATGGGAAGCTGACACTTATTAAAAAAAGAGAATTTCTGACTTTTGATACATATCCTGTTAAACTATTTTTTAAAATTTTTAATTTCCATTGGACTGGAGAAATTTTGCTGGCTTATAGCTTTTCGTTAATTTCAGATAAGCTGTTACTTAAATTTTTTTACTGCACTAATTATAAACCATTA
The DNA here is from genome assembly GCA_000696205.2 of Oncopeltus fasciatus. Lineage (NCBI taxonomy): Eukaryota > Metazoa > Arthropoda > Insecta > Hemiptera > Lygaeidae > Oncopeltus > Oncopeltus fasciatus. The sequence continues at coordinate 94,839 of KZ808031.1, forward strand.
TTGTTATTATAGCTATTGAATCTAGAATTACTATATTGAATTTTTCGTATAAACTAATGGCTATAAAATTGAATTATCTTTTCTAATTTTTGGTAAAACTAACACAGAAATCAGCTGTAACATTTTAGTAAAGTATACAGTTTCACAGTAAGTCAATTGTTCTAAAAAAAAACTATTGAGTTATCTAATGTTAACGATAGCCCTCGTGATTTCAATTCCACGGAACTATTTATTGAAATATATAAAATAAGGTTAAACTTTAATTTATCATAAACAAAGCGATTTAACGATCAGTTGGGCACTGGGAAACGACTGATATCAGTTGTCCTCTAAAACCCCCAAGCGTATTTCCTTGCTTAAATTAAAAAAAAAAAAAAAAATCTTTTAAAGCCATGTCTACTTGGGTTTCTTACCATATTGTGGGATTAGAACCCTAACAAAATATAAATAAACACACTTGGAAAAGGAAACACAGACATACCCCAGGCACTTTTTGATGAAATCTGATAAATGACCCAAAAGCTATTGAAATAAGTAGAGATGGGCTAAAGAATCAATTTCATTTATAATTGTACTAAAATTAGAATGCACTTGTTTAATGGTATAATAAGTATGGTCTCAACGGAATTTAATTGGTGCTACCGATGAAGCTCTCTTTCACAAAATTTTCCTGTTCCAGAAATCACCCAGACAAATGTTTTGTAAATTAAGCCAGTCAGAGATTATTGACCCCCCTTCCACCCTGAAAGAAAGAGAGACTGGATTAATGCTTAATTTATATAAAAAAAAAAAAGGTTCCTGCTTTAATCTAAATATATATTTTTGAGATAAAATAAATTAGAAGGAAGTGATTTCATAGCATTGGAAAAATAGTGACAGAACAGTCTCATACGAAATTAAGATGAAAAAAGAAGTAGTTCTGAGGTTTCCTGTGTGAAAACTTGGAAATATGGGCTTTGAAACTCATAACTGCGTGTGAAGCGTGTAATTAAGAACAACCTACAACCCTATATCACACTTGAGTGTACTTTCTTCAGAAATAGGCCTAACGTTAGTTAAACATACATAAATTTCAATTTAGGAAATTTAAGCGGCTTGACTTGGCACTTTTGGTCTCTCCTTGAATTTAGTGATCTAACATATGGAAGCAGTTAATGCCTCTATTATAATAATTTATGATACTATTCTCTATATAATGTCCTCTATCCAGAGGATAATGTTTAGTCTAGAAACTTGATTTAACTTTTCAACCTGAACTTTAAGAAGGTGGCCTATTGGGCACAAATATTTCTCTTGATGTTTTATGATGACATTTGCAATTCGTAGTACCTGTCCTTAATTCTGTCTTAATCATTATTACTTTTCCATTAATTTCCATGGTCATTATTATATCTCTGTGTCAGTTTAAGTTCAGCCGTCGAAGAGGAAGAGGACCTGTTCCTGTGTTGGAATGCTTAGCGTTTTAGCTCCTTCCTGATCGTAGATTAGTATCCATTCATATTCACTTCTACTTTTAACCCTTCCATTAAACTTCTAAACACCTCCTACAATTCCTACGACGCATGAGAATTTAGATGATAAAACATTTGATTTATCTTGCCTCTTAACATAATTAAGTAACTCAGCCGGGGATCGAACCCGGGCCACCCACTTTCCGGACCGGTGCCCTGACCAACTAAAAATGGTGAAAATAATTTCTAGTTCCCCGCACTTCACTTCATTCCGAATCTGACCCCCCAAGTAAGACGAATATATCGTCTTGTACTCGGCGGAGCTGAAATTGCTAGCTATTTTGACTCTCATTTGGCAAATGGTCACTACCTGATATTCAAACCATGATCATGATAATACCATGAGGATTATGATGATCATCATGATTTGAATTTTGCTAGTACCTTTTTTAAAATCGAAATTGGGTCCAAGACTGTAAACTTTCCTCCGTAATATGTTTAACAAACCTCCCCTCTATAAATTATCACAAGCAATATTTAACAATAGTTTAACGTTTACTTGGATGAATAGGTGGAAACAAAAAACATAACACTTCTTATCTTAAATAGTCTCTAAAATTCAAAGATTGTCTGAAGCATCGCGAGTTGATAGAGGTTGCTGACAAAATTGTTGCAAAATGCTCCATGCGGCTATTGGGTAATTTGCATATTCCATGATAAAGTTCTTGTAATATTTTCAAGAATCATATAAAAACCTTCTAAAAAACACGACTATCACCCTTTAATCTTTGGTATTTTTATAACTGAGAATAAAATATTCTTAACAAAAAAAAAAAAAAGAAGAAATTTTTTATTGTTATAGGATAGGATCTTCCATATTAAAGATTTATTGAAACTGGTTTTGACACATATAGTATAATCAAGAGACCAATACTGAATATTGCCGAGATATCTCCTGGTTAACTTAGAGACTGCTGAGTCTCAATGGAAGTTTATTGAGAAGTATAACCTCATCTGGGAACCTGAAGGAGGAACTGTAAGGAACAAGAAAATTAAGAGAATTTCAATGTTAAAAGCAGGAATTAAGGTACAGTTATAGTGAAAAATGGCTGGAGTTTCAGGTTAGAGGGAGAGAAGCCAACCATTTGACGTTTTCGGTGGATAGTAGAGATATAACAGCCAACGAAGATATTTGACCTTAGCCTTAGCTTAAGTTGTTCTTTGGGAAAATTTCACTTTCCCACCGTTAGGAGAGATAGTCAAGATTTGTAATCGGGTCATATATTTGGCGAACCATCGAGTTTAAGAGGCTCATGAAAATCATATTTTTGATTTCGAGTATGTGATGGGAGAATTTTTACAACCAGCAGACTGAAATTCATAGACCCAAAGCCCTACTTGTCTGTTTTGCCACACCAAATGAGGAAATCCTACAAGTTTTCGCGCAACATCCATCCAAAAACCATTTTGGACGCAGAATGTAGGCCAAATGGTACAAGAATTTTGACTATACGAGCCTAAGGCGTTCTTCTTTGTGTAGATGTTTTTTGTTGGGGTTCGGTCAAGGATGATCCAAAAAATACTAAAAAAAAAAAAAAAAGAAGAAGAAATATGCGTATTTTTTAATTATCTGCCAACGTTTCAGCTTACTTTTTTTTCTTTAAGATTTAACTGTCCATTACATTGTTCTTCTTTAAGGTTTTAACACCCTCATAAGGGGAAAATCCAAAAAATGTAATAAAATATTAAATAAATTAAAGCAAGGGAATAGAATAAAAAAATCTTACTGTCCCAGCCAGGGCTGTTAAATTTTGCGTATTTAATTCTAGCCAGGGCTGTTAACTTTTGTTAAAAGATTGTTTGTCCCTGGCTGGAACAATTAGATTTTTTATTTTATTCCCATGCATTAATTAATTTAAATTTACGTAGGATTAAAAACCACAAATAAAATTAATATTTATAAATGAAAATAAAAAGTAAATAACGAGAGTCGATAAATAGCTCGACAATGTCAGCTCCTTCGAGCATAAGACGATGTATTCGTCTTTCTCGTAGGTTAGACTCTCGACACTAGCGCTGGGAATTGAATAACTTATCTGGCTCTCCCGGTAGCGTAATAGGATAACGCCCTTACCCGGTTAGCAGGAGATCCAGGTTCGTGCCCTGATTATGACAGTTAGATTTTTTATTCCATTCCCTTGCATTAATTTATTTAATTTTACGTGGGATTAAAAACCACAAATAAAATTAATATTTGTAATAAAATATTATTTTCTCAGATAATATTCCCTGTTTTTTTGCTAGATTATGTAGATACCGCTAAAGGTAAAGTGTCATCATAATTTTTTAATAAGACTATTGTTATTTCTTTAAACAAGCCGATCAGACGGTGGCAAGCACAACGAAATGACATGCATGAATGACGTGATTAAAAAAAATTAAACTAATACTTCAAAAAAATAATTAATCGTATTAACAGAAAAGTATAAATGATGAAATATATAAATTTAAAAAGAACTTATATATTAAA
>KZ808031.1:98842-108910 GCA_000696205.2 Oncopeltus fasciatus
TTAAAAAGAACTTATATATTAAAATATAAAAAGAATAAAAAAGTAGAAAACTTTTTTCTTATTTAAATTATAACTTGACCAGATCAGACGAAGCGATGGCGATATTAAAGTCGTTCGACACAAGGAAAAGAGTACCCGTACTTATTTACAAGTCGTATGAGCTCAAATTTGAGGCCTATCCAAAAGATGGAACAGAACACTTACGCTTAGGTACATAGATATAGTTTTACTCGCCTAATGTCCGGTTACCTGTGGACTTCCGCTGGAGGATCTGGTTGGACTGGAAGAGACAACAGAAGCAGGTCGAGCACTCCCGCCTAAAGTTCATGGCGTAGGAGCCGTAGACGAGGGGGTTCATGCAGCTGTTCGATACGGCCATGATGAAGAGCACCTCCTGCAGGCGGAGATCCACCTTCTCAGCAGACTTCCGGTCGAACATGTACCTGCAGAGACACACAACAAAGGTACAGAACGTTCTCTGCAATCCTCCTCCAAATGGCAGGAGTTCCTTATTCAGAAGAGTTTGTTAATGGCTGAAATCAGTTCGGGAGAAGGGGATTTAAGGAAAGGCTTCATTGAATAATCATAAATATCTTCGTTCTTTTTAATAATTCTAAAGAATTATTAAATAATTAATGCGAGGGAATAGAATAAAAAAATCTATCTATCCCAGCCAGGACTCGAACCTGGATCTCCTGCTTTCCGGCCCGGAACCTGCTAAACCGGCATACCAGCCCGGAAAGCAGGAGATCCAGGTTCGAGCCCTGGATGGGACAGATAGATTTTTTATTCTATTCCCTCGCATTAATTGTTTACTCATATTTACCGATGCTNCCCGTCGTGGCGTGGGCGGGGGTGGGCTGGGCTTTCTCCGCGGCGTCTTGCTGGCGCTCATGAGGCGCCCTGGGGGATGTGGTCGGCTTGGTCCAACCGAGCACATCCTCTTTCACAGGGCTGTCGCCTAAAGCAATGATGGACCTTATATTCTATTAAAATGATGGGCCGCGAGGCGCCGCGGGGTGGGCTCTGTCTGTCTCTGTCCGTCGGGATGGGGCCTGTGACAAGATCAACTTAAAGTTGATTTTATTAATAAAATATGGAGGGCGCTGATAACCTCAGCAGTTGAGCGCCGTAAATCCTCCAATAAACTAAGAAGAGAGGATTATCAGGAATTAATTCTTGGCTGTTGAAGAATTAAGACCAAAAAAGTTTTTATTTTAGCCAACGTTTCGGCCTGAATTTCAGGCTTTCATCAGGGCGGAACATGAAAGAGAAACATACTGTTTATTGGGGATTTATGGCGCTCAACTGCAGAGGTTATCAGCGCCCTCCATATTTTATTTTATTTTTATTCTTTTTTTTTTTTTTTTTTTTAAAACAACCCTTAAGTTGATCTTGTCACAGGCCCCATCCCGACGGACAGAGACAGACAGAGCCCACCCCGCGGCGCCTCGCGGCCCATCATTTTAATAGAATATAAGGTCCATCATTGCTTTAGGCGACAGCCCTGTGAAAGAGGATGTGCTCGGTTGGACCAAGCCGACCACATCCCCCAGGGCGCCTCATGAGCGCCAGCAAGACGCCGCGGAGAAAGCCCAGCCCACCCCCGCCCACGCCACGACGGGCCTGCATCCTATTGTTTCGCTAAAAGGAAGTCCTTTATAAAAATTGAGTATGATTATTTGCGTTTAATAATCTATTCGTTTGGTTTATGTGGTTTTTGAAAAGTTATTGAACATTACTATTTGTGTATTAGTTTCAGCAAATATATTCATGACTAGAGAATCAAGAGGCCCCACGGACACAGCAACCCCCAACGGCCCGCACCCGCGGAGCCGGGCCGCTCCCCCAACCATTTCAGGCCCATTATGTGGGATTTATTTAACAGCCTGGGACGAGGATGTGCTCGGTGTGCCAATCCGACCACACCCTCCAGGCAGCTTTTGAGAAGGAGCGAGCACGGCTCCGCCAGACGTGCCAAGGGGGCCCCACACCAGAATGGACCCCTTGAATCATGTCATTAGTTGATTTTGCATTCTAAATTTAAGCTAGTGGTTCACAGTTAAAGGTGATCATATAGGGATGTGTATCTCAAGAATTTGATTACGTTGTTTATGTTTTCTTCGTTATTACCGAGTGTTGTGGATATAGTGTTTGTGAGATTGAATCTATTAAGAAGATCAGTGTAATAGTGACATTCGGAAAATATATGTTGAATTGAAAGTTGCATTTGACACTTAGTGCATGTTGGTGGTTCATCTCTACTAATTAGAAAACCGTGAGTAAGTCTGCTATGGCCTATTCGTAGACGCATGATGGCTACCTCTTCTTTTCGATTTTCACGTTCAGACGTCTTCCATGGTTTGACTGTTTTCTTTAGTAGTTTGAGTTTACTTTGTGGGGATTCATCCCACAGTGACTGCCAGGCCTTTGATATTTTTTCCAATAGTGGAATAGCGATATCTCTGGGGGTGACGAAAATTCTTTCTGGTATTTGTAAACTCAGGGCACTCTTTGCGGCTTGATCAGCCAGTTCATTTCCTTTTATACCGCTATGTCCTGGTATCCAAATTAGGTGCACAAATTTTCCAATAGCATTCAACATAGCAATATATTCCTGGATGCGTATGACACTGGGGTGAGTTGAGTAAATATCTTCCAGTCCTTGTATTGCACTAAGTGAGTCGGTGGCAATAACGATATGGTTTTTATTTGTAGACATACAATTGTACAGACCCGCGGCAATAGCACATAACTCTGCAGTGTATATACTACATAGTTGGTGAAGCCTATATTTGTACGTTGTGTTAGCAGAGACAACAGAGTAACCGGTTGAGAATTCATTTTTGGATCCATCAGTATAAATTAGCGTGTGGTCTGGAAGGGTTTTGACTATGTTTTCGAATTCTGTCTGATAATGTTTGAATTCGGAAGGGTTTTTCTTAAAATTCAACAAAGTTGTTATAATCTGGGGTTTAATCTTTTTCCAGGGTGGTACTTGTGTTTCTACAGTTTCTGGTTTCATTCTTTTCAGTGTTTCGGTAGCTTCATGATATCGGAGAGATAGAGGTAACGTGGCTGATCTTTTCTCAAGAAATTCGTTTCTATATTTAGGTTTGAAAATATAGTTGAAGGCAGGATTATTGGGATTCATAAATATTCTCGAGATGTAATTTACTGCAAGCATATGGCGTCTGAATAGTAGAGGAGGGATACCTGTTTCGGCACACAAACTCAGTACAGGGCTTGTACGAAATGCACCTGTAGAAATTCTAATGCCTGTATGGTGTACTGTGTCTAGACTGCATAGAGTTGTAGTTCTTGCTGATCCATAGATAAATGCTCCATAATCCAACTTAGAGCAGATCATCGCTTTGTAAACTTGAAGCATTGTACGGCGGTCTGCTCCCCACCTTGTTCCACTCAGTACTTTAAGTAAATTTATTTTATGCAAGCACCTTTCCTTCAGTTCTTTAATGTGTGGGGTCCAAGTTAAACGTTTATCGAGAATTAATCCGAGAAATCTACATGTTTGAACATAAGGGAGTAGTCTATCGTTGAGTTGTAGGTTGGGTAATTCAGTTGGATTTGTTTTACGTGAAAAATGGAGACATTTTGTTTTCTGTGTTGAGAATTTCATACCTATTAGATTTGCAGTATGTGAGATTTTGTTTATGGCTTCTTGTAATTTTCTTATTATGGTTTGTAAATCATGACCACGACAAAATATTGCTAGGTCATCCACGAATTGGAAAATTGTAACTCCCCGCGGTAAACTTATGTTGAAACATGACACAGCCACTAGGAAAAGAGTGGTGCTGAGAATGCACCCTTGTGGCACCCCATTTTGCTGTTCATACCTTTTTGAGGTGTGGTTCCCAATTCGGACTCTGAATTTCCGATCAAGTAGGAATTGCTTCACGAAAATTGGAAGGGATCCTCTAAACCCTAATTCATATAATTTAAGGAGTATTCCATGTCTCCAAATGCGATCATATGCTGATTCGGCATCAAAGAATACCCCTACTGCATGTTGCTTTTTTAAAAATGTATATTGAAGCTCTCCTTCTATTTGCACTAACTGATCCATAGTTGATCTTCCCTTTCTGAAGCCACTTTGAATGTTGGGTATTGCTTGATTTTTTTCCAATATCCATACTAATCGTTTGTTGACCATTCGTTCAAAGACTTTACAAATGCAACTAGTTAGTGATATCGGTCGGTAGCTGCTTGCTTGCCGTTTGTCCTTTCCTTGTTTGTGGATGGGTATTAGTTCAGCAAGTCTCCATTCATTTGGGAATTGGCCAGTTTTCCAAATATGATTGTAAAACCGTAGAAGCCAATTTTTAGCTTCAGGGGGCAAGTTCTGAATCATTTTATAGTGTATTTTGTCTGGGCCGGGTGAGGAGCCTTTTAGGCTTTTTAGAACTATTGTCATTTCTTCATTCGTGAATGGAGTATTATAGTCTTCTTCATTATTACTGTTAAAGTTAATTTGATTATTTTCGTGTGTCAGTTTGTATTGTTGGAATTCATCGTCGTAATTCGCATTGAAAATGTTTCTGTAGTGTCTAGCAAATTCTTCCGTTATTTTTGTCTCGTCGTCCGTAAGTGTTCCGTTACAGTTTAGTGTGTATCCATAATTGTTAGATTTTCCTTCAATTTTTTTAATAGCGTTCCAGACAATTTTGGTCGGTGTATTTTTATTTAATGATTCTAAAAACTGATGCCAAGAAATTTTTTTATTTTCATTAATGATTCTACGGCATTTGGCCCGTTGTCTTTTATATTCTATTAGGTTTTCGGTTGTCATGTTATTTTGGAATTTTCTAAGTGCTCTTCTTCTGTTTTTAATTGCTTGTTTGCATTCATCGTTAAACCAGGGGACTCTTGGTCGTTTGGGTTTTTCTGAGGATTGAGGGATTGTTAAAGTGGCTGCTTCGATTATTGCCTTGGAGATTTGTGTGTTTCCAATGTCAGCGTCAAGTGTCTCTGGGTTTACTGTTGGTGTAAGTAATGTATTTGTGTATGTAGACCAATCAGCTTTATTAATTAGCCATGTTTTGTTTCTTGTTGTCTGCTTATGATTTTTGTCAATTGTGATTTTGATAGGGAAGTGGTCACTCCCATGAAGGTCTTCAAGAGGGACCCAAGATATTTTAGTGTAGAGTGAGGTAGAGGAGGCGGCAATGTCTATGGCTGAGTAAGTCCCGTAACTAGAACTCAAGAAAGTTGGTTCAGCTGTATTGAGCAGCAAGAGATTACAGCTGTCAAGAAATTCTTTTATTAATTTTCCTTTTGTATTGGTCGAGGTTGACCCCCAAATTGTGTTATGAGCATTAGCATCGGATACAAAAAGTAGTGGAGTTGGTATTTGTGCTATTAAGTTTTGTAGGTCTGTTAAATTTATCTGTAAGTCAGGTGGGAGGTAGATATTGCAAATAGAGAAGCTGATTGAAGTGTGTATTTTAGTGACAACTACCTGAAGATTACTTTGGACAGGGATTATCTCGGAGTGAACGGATTTAGATATGGCTGTAAGTACTCCACCGCTCGCTCGTTCTCTTATGGGTCCGTCTGTCCTATAAATATCATAGTCTTTAAGTGTAAATGTGTCGTTAGGTCGTAAGTGAGTCTCTTGTAAAATAATGGTAGAGGGATTATATTCATTAATAATTAATTTAAGGTCGTTAAAATGAGATCTAATACCATTACAATTCCACTGAATATTTAACATGTGACAAACTGGGGTATATTCGGAAGGAAGAAATATGGTGAAATCTCATACCCGAAAAATTGTCTTTAATTATATGGAAACATATGGACAGACAAAAATTTATTCCTGTAAAAGGATGTGTATAGATATTTATGAGTATAAGTGTACTCATAAAAGTGTATTTTGCAGTATACTCGTCATACATAAATACAAACGGATATATGAACAGTGAAAAGTAGTGGGAAAGTAAACTTATTTTTCTCTGCCTTATTTCAGTCGTTATTTTTTTATTTATTATTATTTTCTTTTTGTAAAATATAGGATAAATAGAGAGTAGAATAAATAAATAAATAGAGAAAGTAGAATAAATAAATTTAGATATTTGTTGGAAGAGAATGACTATATTACATGAGGTATTACATTTATAATTGTAAATTAAATTTGTCATTCTTCTGTCGGTTTTGTTGGAGAACGACTTCTCTGTTTACGGAGAGATTTTCTTCCTCTTTTTCCTTTAGATTCTGTCCAGCCGTCTAAAGAGATCGTACTGGACGAGTCTTGGGGTGGGGGAGGGTTCTCGTGTCTCCCTCGGCTTGCCGAACGAGAACGAGAAGTGAGAGGGGTGGAAGGGGAGGGTGGTAGTGGGGTAGAGGAGGGGGTCGTGGGCCTTGATATGCTCACGGGTGGGGAGGGTCGAGGGAGGGGAGATGAGGTTCTAGGAACCTCGGTAGGTGGGAGGGGGGATTTGGCTGTAGTAGCCAAGGTGGGGGGAAGTTTATCAGTTATCGAAACTGATAAAGGTAAAATGGTCTTAAAGACCGGGGGATTAGTTTTATGTTCAAAATGATGGTTATCAGTTTGTATAGACACTGATTTCGATAAAATGCCGCTTTTGCGGCTCTCAGAAGACATTATATTATAAATATTATTTTTCTCTGCTATTTTGGCAAACGATTCAGAGAAGCAGGGGGCTGCTCTGTTCTTAAAAATTTTTCTTGCTTCTGCAGGGCTTTTATTTTCCTTAATTTGTATAGCTTTAATCTCCCTTTCTGCTATCCAAGTTGGGCAGGTTCGAGATAAGGGATGGTGAGGAGCTTTACAGTTAGCGCAAAATTCGCTATTAACGCAAATAGACTCTTCGTGATCAGGGGAACAACATTTTTTACACACTTTTTTATTGCATGTATTAGATGAGTGGCCAAATCGCAAACAAGAAAAACATCTAAGAGGGGAGGGGATAAACTTTCTTACAGGTAAATTTAAATAACCTGCTTTTATTTCAGTCGGCGTAGTAGGAGTGGAAAATGTGATTATATATGTGGGAGTTGGCTGGTTATCATTTCTTCTCGTTACTTGTTTTACGTCAATTACATTTTGAGATTTTAAATTTTCTAGAATTTCGACCGGCGTACTGCACATTAGGTCGTAATGTCGAATTACCCCCTTACTATTATTTAACTTTTCGTGAGGTACAGCGATTACTGATACTTGGTCAAAAAGGCTTTTTATTTTCAAGAGTTTTTGTGCCTGCCCATCATTGTATACCTGTACTAAAAGGGTGCCATCTCTTAATTTTTTAATTGTTTCAACATTACCTGCTATTCCCACTATAGCTTTTTCAATTAAAAAGGGGGAGACATTAGACAAATTACCTTCCCCTTCTTTTCGAATTGAAACATACTTTATTGTTTGCTTTGGGTGATTAAAACGCGATTCTTCATGTAGAAAAATCGGTTTTAATTTTTTTCGTCGCTTCGGACTCGGGGAGCTTTCCATCGCTCCCCGTGTTTTAAAACGTAGACTTTAAAAAAAGAAAAAATTAAAACAAAATAAAATATTATAACCAAAAAAAAAAAGAGTTAAAAATAAAGTTTTATATCTAGTAAATGAACTACAACAAGGTCTCTTATCTGTACTAATCCGGCAGAGCTCACAGTAGATCCTCTCTCGAAGGCGTACAATACAAGACTGAGAAACATACTAAATAAGATAGAAACATGTCTTTATGACATGATCTAACGAAGAATAAATAAATGAAAATGGAAAACTGTGTGTAATCGACTATATAAAATGGATACTGAATATATTGGAAAGAAAAAAATTATTTATAATATTTTTAGATTAATATATCAAAATAGGGTAATGGGGAGAGTAAGAATCATGCTGATCATCATGACTGTTTTGTTTTTTAAAAATTTCATATGACCGTGTTGGATGGAACAGGTAACGGATGTAGGAGTGGGGTAAGGAAAAGAGGGATTAATCGGTGGAAATACCGCTGTAGGGAAGTGGTAGGAAAAAAAAATTGTGAGGTGGGCATATGGGGATTTTTTGTTTTGAGATGTAAAAAATATTACTGTATGTGGAAGAAATATAGTCTGTTTTGTTATTGATGGGGTTCCGTTCTAGAATAGGCTCAGCTAAAAGTCGTTTCTCAAGATTGGGTTCAGTCGCAAGATTTATGAATTAGTCAAAGTCGATGGGGTGTTTGTGAGTAGTAAAGTGTTTTGAAAGAGCAGTAGTGGTTTTTTATTTTTAATGTCATGTTGATGGTTGCTGATTCGTCTTTTTATGGGGTTCTTTGTTTATCCAATATAAGCTACCGTACAATTTTAAGTGGCGCAGGGATATTGTAAATTACATTACATCTGTCAGTATGGGGGATGGGGTCTTTCAGTTTAGTGTACATATATATAAAGCAATCATTCTGAATTTCTATGTTCAAAATTATTTAAACAGTCACCTGCAATCGTTCTTTCTTCAATTTGGGGAATCAAATATGATGCTTGGGGTGGGATCTAGGCTGTACGGTAGTTTTAAAGGTTTCTAAAACACAGTTCTAAAACAATGGAGTAAATTACACTTTTTTTTCAAATAAAAATTTTAAAAAGATGTTTGGATAACAGCACCGCACTCATCTTATTTATGTAAAGGAATCCTGTGTGTCATTAGAAACAGAAGCACAGAAAGGAAAAATAAAACAGGAGCTGTGTACTGTGAGCATTGAACCGGGGACCTTTGACTCAAGAATCCAGCTTCTTAACCACCAGACTTCCGGGGCTCCATTTAAATTGTATAAACCAAAATTTTAATAGCATCTGCAGAAAAAATGTATTTGTTTTCGATTAATCAAAGTTTAGCATTATTTCGTACATACCACTAAGGTCGTTATCGGACCATATAATAATCGCTGCAAAAGAGACATACATGCTAGATAGATATTTAAGTCGTTATTTAAACTTATAATATTTTTAGAAAAAAAGCTTGGCTAGCTATTACCATGCCAGGTCCATGGAGAGAATTTGAATTATGCCAAAGATAACTTTATTAAAATATATTTGGACTTTTTGATTTCGATTTGGAACGTCTTCCAAAGCTTACCAATGAACATTTTTTTTTTTTTTTTTTTTTTTTTTTTATACATCGGCCTCATTTGCATTTTGAAGGTAGGAGTTAATCTAGCTGTTGGGTTAGCAGTCCGTGCCGTTGGTATGAGCGTTGTTTAAGAATAACTTCGGACGTTTTGCTCGGTAGAGCGTAAGGGAAGGAGTAACCTGTGTCTAAAAAGTGTATTATGCCACTTTATGTGTTTTACAATATACATATTTACGTATACACACTATGCACGAAATGTGGGGGATCAAGACGCGGTACAGATTAAGTCGGCAGTGGATCCCTGCTAACGATCATGTAGTAAGGGAGGTACTTACTCCCAGATTATGGGATAATGATTTTTTTTTCTTTTTTTTTTTTCTTACTGCTGCCTCATTTGCAGTTTGAAGGTAGGAGTTAACCTGGCTGTTAGGTTAGCAGTCCGTGCTGCTGGCAGGCTAAGTGGAGCCTGCCGATAGCTATCCTTTTACCTGTAGGTCTTGGTGAAAGCATTTACTACGGACGATTTGCGCCGGAGAGAATATAGGAAGAAGGAACCAATGTAGCCTAACTTTTTTTTTTTTCCGCTACCCCTTTCAGTGTAGTAGGAAGTAGCTATAATTGCTATTTGATTGGCAGTCCGTTAGGGAGGTGTAAAGTCGGCCAGCCAATAGCGACCCTTTTACCCGTAGCTATGTGTGGGTCAGCGCGATGGCGCTAATCACTTAAGCTGTGCGCGAGAACAGTGTAGGTAAAGGCACAGCTTAAAATTGATCATAAATACACAGTGATGATTTCAAAAGTTTTTACATTTCGAAGGGACACCATGATTCTTAGCTATTGATCATTAAACCAAACATATCCTTACCTCATTATTCAAAAAAGCTTATTCATTTCCCATAAAAAATATTCCCAAGTTATTAAAATATAGTAATAATATATATATATATATATATATATATATATATATATATATATAT
>KZ808031.1:116563-173301 GCA_000696205.2 Oncopeltus fasciatus
ATATATATATATATATATATATATATATATATATATATATATATATATATATATATATATATATATATATATATATATATATATATATATATATATATATATATATATATATATATATATATATATATATATATATATATATATATATATATATATATATATATATATATATATATATATATATATATATATATATATATATATATATATATATATATATATATATATATATATATATATATATATATATATATATATATATATATATATATATATATATATATATATATATATATATATATATATATATATATATATATATATATATATATATATATATATATATATATATATATATATATATATATATATATATATATATATATATATATATATATATATATATATATATATATATATATATATATATATATATATATATATATTAAAGAGATATTTGTCAATCATATATATATATACATATATATATGTATATATATATGATTGACAAATATTATTTTCGTAAAAAAAGTCGTGTTGTTTACTTTTTTAGGGAATAAACGAAAAGGAGAACAATAATCTTTAACGGGGTTGTGATTCTTCAGATCTTGTGAACTCGATGAATATTGATAGGCTAGGCTAATGGCCTCACAAAGTCTTATTGGAATTTAGATTAAAACAGAGGCCCTTCATTTTTCTCTCGATAAAACTTGCTGAAGGTTTCAAATATCCTTGTTTTTCGGGCTTGTCTATACAAAGGCCTTGGGATCATGTTAGCTTCGCCACCTTAGACCTTCCATATATTTCTGTAAGAATTCAATTTCGAGTGTTTCGTTTCAGTTTCGTTCTAATTTTGAGTGTGCTAAGCAAGGAAGTATCGAAATAAGCTCCTTTAAATATGTAAATGTATATATATATATCCTTAGCGGGCTAATTTGTGAATTCATGTCTTTAGCAAGATCCCTGTACCAATCCTCGCTAACCTCAGACGACCTGTAATTTTAGATAGAGGAGTTAGCAGTAGACAAACTGATCTGATTGATTTGTGTGTGTTATAGGAGGGGGGTGGTTGTCTGTTGTGGTGGTAATCTGGTGGGAAACTTTGGAACTAAAATTTACGAGAAAGGTACGTTGGATCAAGGCAGTGGAAGATTCCGTTCGACCTCCGTTCTACAAAGAAACGTTCACTCGTCGCGAGCAAGTCATCTTAAGTCGCCTACCCGTCGACTTGCAGTCATACCCGTATGACAAATGGACATCATCTTGTCGGCAGGCGTCGCCCAATCTGTTCAGCCTGTGGAGAAATACTGAGTGTGGAGCACATACTAATCAGCTGCACGCATCTTAGCAATCTTCGTGCCAAGCATGGCATCGATGGAAATCTGAAATCTCTTCTCAAGCGCGATGGATATAAGTGTAGGAATGTCTTGTCCTTTCTAAAGGATACAAATATCAGTAACAAAATATAAAATTACATTTATTCTTTCACGAATATTGTATGCATTTGCTTTATTAGAAATCTGATTTAATCAAGTGAGATTGATAAGCATAATATGCGCTAATGACCCTGGCAGTCCATGCGCCAAAAAAAGAAAAAAAAAAAAGGTACGTTGGGAGCTGAGATTTCAAATCAAGATCTTTAGTATGCAACATACATGCTGACACTGCCTTGTGGGTTAATGGAGAAATAGTCTATATAGCGTTCTTTTTTCAATAAGGACATTATTTTTCCTTCATTGCATTATATGTTTTAAGAACAAATTTACTCTTGAGTTGGCATATTATTTATTAATGGAAAGATAATCCTCTTAGTTTTAGTTAATTCTGGGTGGGGGAGTCTTTTATATATTTTAAATTTCGAATTCTATTTAAAATAAGGAGATTAAATTATTCTTCTACAAGACAATCGCTAAAAGCTTCCGCCAGGTCGTGAATTACGGCCATTCAAGGTTGGTTATTGAGTAGCTTCCTAGAATCTGCAGTGACGCCGAGTTCATCCACCTCGCCTTTAGTCATTCAACTCGTCTCGTTGAATGGAGTTATCCATTCATAGCTTTAGGAGGGATCTCTTCTGAGCACATCCTTGCAACATGGCTAACCCATTATGGTCGACAAATTTGTATGCCTTTCGACGTAGTAGCTCTGGTTTCGACGGCTTTTCTAGTTATTCGCATCCTTAAGTTGTCTATATATGCGGCGAAGCACATTTCTTTTGAATGCTGCGATACTTCCTTCGTTAACCTTTGTACACATGTGAATCTCATAACTGGGAGTACCATGGTGTCTGTACGTTCTATTGGGGAAGATACGACTCCTAAAATGGTTGGCCAAACCAAAATAGCACATGATTGCAATGAGATTTCGTTCTTACATTTTCTAGTTCAGATCCAAAGTATACAAATTACTTACTTATTCCAAACTTGTAAGGACCAATTGCCTTGATGCCTTCCACGTTTCTCTGATTTATCTTCATTGGCAATCGGACCTTAGCTTATTAGCAGTAGCTTCCTTTGTGCATACATCGAATGCAACCTTCAAAGCACTTACTGAATCTTGCAGCAATGTCAGTCTCAATCATATATCGACACATTTGTACTAATCATTCTAACAGAGTTCGTTTCTTCTGTATAACCTAGTCGCCTATAGCCTCCTCCCATGCCATATTAAAAGAAGGCATGCCTAGGCGTCCCCCTGCCTTACACCAGTATTTGCCTCGAACTGTCGTTCTTCGAGCTCGTCTGAAGTTGAGTATTTTTGTATTATTTGTGAAAAAAATACAGTATTTAAAGAGAAATTTTTTTTTTACTATTAAAAATACATATTAGAAGATAATTCAGTTTCTATTCTGACAAATTGGCCAACACCTCTTTTACTACTACTCACATTATTTTATATTTTAATTCTATTCGCATTCTTTGTTCGCGCCGTAATCCTCCTTTATCAGTCCCGAGCGCCCTAATCTCGGCACAGGGGCTGAATCGCCTGAACTCGCGGCCCTTATCGCCTAAATGCAGTGTCCCCCTACCTCTTCCTCACTCTGCTCCCAGCTCTCACAGGAGACACTCTGCTTCCAGCTCTCATCGGAGAACTCTGCTTCCAGCTCTCACTCTGCTTCCAGCTCTCACAGGAGACACTCTGCTTCCAGCTCTCATAGGAGAACTCTGCTTCCAGAAACCACTCTGCTTCCATTAGTAGTACACAGTGTTTAAAGTTTCCATTTCGGTTTATAAAAGTCTTAGTATTTCGTGCCGCCTTATGCGCCTCCCATTTACCATACAGTCCACTACTCTTCGTCCACTCACGGCTGCCACGCATTCCCAGAAGATAAGTGCTCTGAATTTTTGGGTTTTTCTCTTGGCCGAGTTAGAGACCTTTAATTTCAGGGCCGCTTTGGAGGAAAAACTGCAGATGAGTGAGAGGACCGAACTGCCTGCTGAAACTACCTTGTAAGTTGTTACCTATTATATTCTATTTTTCTTTCCTTTTCTTTCTTTTTAATATTAAATATTTATTATTTATTTACTACATTCGAACCAGCGAAAACGTCGCCAAATTCTTTTCTTTTTTTTTTTAGATTATCACAATGGCAACATGTCACCATATTAATTTCAATAAAATTAATATAAAAGGTGTTCTGAAGAATGGAAAATATGCAAAGTACAAAATTTTTTTCTGCCATTTATTAGTAGCGATTACATTTTAATATTTAATATTCTCATAGTAATAAGATGCTTAAATAAAAATATAAAAATAAAAGTAAATGATATGGTACGAACAACAGACTTTTTATTTCTCTCTCTGTTTGATAAGCTTGATAATTAATTATTAAACTTATGCATATTAATTGAAAATTTTATAATTATTTTTAAAGATTGAATGTATGTTTAAGTTAACTGGCGGACACTCTAGATATTTTCATTTTTACCTTGTACGAAACCAGATAAGATGAAGGTCAGGCCATTCTATACCCTCATACACTTATATACCTCACATGCTTGCTTGTTTATCACTCTATTCTCAATAATTCTGCCTGCTGCGTTACAGTCCCGCGTGGAACTCATTGGGAGCACGTCATGGCAGTTGTTCGCTCAGAATGGGCATTATGAATTTCCTATCCACTTTTACAGATATTTGTTATTAATTCACATGTGTTTATTAGAAAGGCAACAAAAAAAATTCAGTTGTGATAAGAACAGCTTTGTTTGGAGAACATCTGAAACTCTTTTGAGCAAGCTGTGCAGAGTGCAGTTCCGATGCGAACAGATTACGATGCGAACCGGTTCCCATTGTGAATCATGTATCCCTTCCGCAGATATAAAGACTTGGAGACTCTGTCCCGGCAGCTTGGAACGACAGGAAAGTCTGGAACAACTCAATTAGAGGGGAGTTTAGCAAGACTAGCGTTCTCTGTGAAAGTTTGGCAGAGCCCATCCCCTGATTAAGTAGTCCTGTAGGACGAGATAGGAGATGAACTGGCAAGGAGAACACTAACTGAGATCTAACTGGGAGCCTCTGAACTGATTCTCCCGCAAAATCACATCAAGTTTTCTATTAATCAATGTTGCATTTGCCAATATTTGATCAGAGATCAGACATTAAATATTCAGTATTGCATAGAGCATAACAAGTAAAAAGCAGCAGTAGTTTATCTTCATTAAGTTTCATTATATTTCTGATTATTTCCTTAAACTGTAGACAGGCCATATTGAAAGTCAGGCCAGAATTTAATTTATATTTATAAATACCTTTATGCACATGCTGGACTGCACACATTTCACACATTTTATGTACATCTAAATACTCAAAAAAATTCGTTCATTGAAGATATTATACAAAGCTCCATATAATCATGGTACACAAGAATACATAATATACATAAATTACAATGAAGATATTGTATAAAATTATTTCATTTTCTCAGTAGCAAAGAAAATTTTTCATAATTACATTTATAAGATTTGCCTTATAATGGTCTCTTTAATCCTGAAAACACTCTTTAAAATCACAAAAACATAATATAAAGTTTTAAATAAGAACCTCACAAATATTTGCATATCCTATTATGAGGAAATCAATTACCTATCTATATATAAATATTGAGCCTATAATATATGAGAAAAAGGGTAGTTCAGAGAAAAATCAGAATTTAAAATTATAAATATTTCATGAAAAGTTTACAAATTATCATTTATAATCGTAATGTGTTCTTTCTATTTGTGAGAAGAAAAATGTTATTGAACGAATTTAGAGTAGAATTTACTTTTCTTCATTTATTCTTATATTCTATTATACGTTAAGTTCTAGAGTGTCTGTTAGAGTCCTTGAAACCAGCAGGATTATCGGAAGGAAATTATCGTTCTGAAGATACTTTCCTGAAGGTCAGTTGTCTTTCTTTGACTATAAATTCGATCCGTCAGTCTATTGGTGGCAATTCATCTAATAAACGTAGTACACCCTTTCCTCTAAGATTTGCGGGGGTTAGGATTAGAAACATATATTTACTCCTTTTATCGAATTTAATTCATTGGATATTTTTGTATACTCAATGACAATTGATTTAATTACCATTTCATTAAAAATCGCATTATATATGACAATTATTTAAATTGGCAATAATTAAGTTAATTCATTGTTTAAATTGTGGCTTCTAAGGCAAGTATGATAATACGAATGATAAAGAAATGAACATGATATTGTCGTTTAATTATTTTTTCATAGTATTTAGAAGATTTTTCTCAAGCGAATAAGCTTTGGTACTCTTTTTTTTTAAGAAGAGCTATAAAAATGATTTATAAAGTAAATTATAGGTTGAAAAAATAAATATAATAAAATAAAAACTGCTTTTTAAGCTTTTTTTGGCAAATTGTTTGATCTGCGAGGGAGACCGAATTCATATTTATCTGTAGCTTTATGGGAAGTTTTACAATATAAATAAGGCGTAAATTTAACGCAGAATAATTCTTAGCTTCTGTATAAAAATAAAGGTGATTCAGAACTTTTCCAGCTGAAGAGGTGAATGATCTCTAGGTAGAAATCTCTTACAGAGAACTCCAGTTCCATTATCACGCCAGACTAAAGTACGCCCTTGGGATTCAAACTTGAGGACAGCCTTTAATTGTGAAAAGAAGCGACAGGAGACAGCGGTGAACTGCTGTACCGTGTCTCTTCAGACTCAGAACTCAGACTCAAGTTGGATTCGTTTCACTCAGCCAGCTCCATCCCAGGATTAATTCCTCTCAGCGGGTTAAGTGACATCTCATCGACCACATTTCATTACGAGTGTGGGATTTCAATTGAGGAATCACTATATCGGTTGAATGTGAGTTTTCCAATAAGTGAACGATTCAATTTGACTTTCTTTTCTTGTGTATTCACGAAAGTTTACTTAAGTAATGTAAAAAAAACCTCCTTTAAGTAGACAGTTAGGAGATTATGAAGAAAATCCAGCTATTCCCATTGGTATAGGAGAAAAAAAACAATAAGGCTGAATCAAAAGTATATGTATATAAATGTGTTTCTATTAATAACAATATATGTGAATATAAAGTCTTTTAAAAAAGGCAATTAGGAATATAACCTTCAGGATGGCAGTTTTCTCTTAAGGAATGAAGCTATTTAAGTTGGTACTTTGACGCGATTTTTTTTTTTTTTTTTTTACGATTCTAAGCTTTTATAACTAATCTAAAAGGTTATTTCCACCACCAATGGATATAGAACTATCATACCTTATATTATCATTGGTTTTTGCAAACCATCTTCTGTTGGGGAGCGCTTACGGACATTATCCATCTTCTGGCCGAATACATACGTTCACTGTCATTGTTCAGTTGAATGAAGACGGATAATAGAAGGTATGATACTTTTATAACTTATAGACAATTTGTATATTGATTATCAGGCCAGAGTTGAATTTATATTTATAAATACCTTTATGCATATGCTGGATCTAAATGCTCTAAAGAATTCGTTCGTTTAAGTTCGTTATTATATGAAACTTATACAATGGTGATGCATAAGAATAATAAGAATGCATAATGTACTTGAATCGCAATGAAGATATTGTATAAAAGGAATTATTCTTCTCAAAAATAAAGGAAATTTTACACAGTTAGCGGTTATTAAATTTATCTAAGAAAATAGAGAAGGCAGTTGGAATTGTATTTTTAAAGATGGTGATATTGGGAATCCATACCAGAGGGTCATGACGACATAGGGCGTCCAACACCAGATGAAAGCTGCTACTATCGTGATGGTCATGCGAAGAGTGCGTGTCTTTGCGCGTTCGATGTTGGAGACGTCACTTCTCCTCAGCCTCATCCGACCTCGGACCTGCTCGCTGTCCGTCTCTCCTCCTGCGAACAGACAGCTAGTGAGTAGTCAGTATGATATGGCATGTTGAGGACTAGGGGAGAGTAGCTGGCGTGTGGGCCAGACCTGTACGGGAAGGGGCCAATTGAAGGGTGACACCAGCTTCCTACGGGAAGTAGGGTTACTTAGAAATCCTTATAGAATCTTTTAGTTTTGCCTCGGCCTTTCCCTGAAGTTATAAAAACAGCCCGCCAGTGGACTCCCGAGTCAGTGATAAATTAGTCTGTCTGTAGCTAATTCCATGTTAGATCGCATGCCTCAAAGCGTCGGGCAGGTCGAAGCCTTTGCAGTGCCGGTAACAGTGGAGTGATTAACAAGTTCTTTTAAGGCTTCTATGTAAATAAGCACGTTTAATTCATTTGTATATATTTTCTTATTAGCTGTTAGTAATTATTATTTTCTATTTATTTATTTATTAGTAAGGTTTGATTGTTAGTTTTAATTAGTAGAGGTAATAATTTGTTACAATAAACTAGCATAACTTATCTTTGTTCTTCATTATTAGTGAACTGTAGCTCAAAACCGACAGTTTCGAATGATTCGAAAGCGTAAATTGGAATCATCCGATGTGACGCAGGTAGGACGGGAAGGTTGGTTTAGCAAAGGAAAATTATGAATGAGTCACTTATGATATGTGCTGAAGGGAAGATAGGGCTTTAAGGAATTTTGGTAGAAAGCCAAAGTTCAATTAATAAAGATAAAAATAATTTATCACAGTCTTAAAATGAAAAAGCTTCCAGTGAACTCTTGCCCATATCTGACTCAAAGGTCTACAAACTTTTAGCGCCTAACGAATTTTGGCCCAGGTGATTCTAAGGTTTAATGTGTTATGGATCTCTCCTCACAAGGCTGATTGAATTGGATTGGATTGATGTTTTGTTTGGGCAAGAACTGCATGGTTATTAAGACCTTTAGATGGATTTTATTGTGTGCCTGATTAAATTGTTAAATCATTATTTTTATAATTAAGAAGCTATTGACGATTTTTCGATTTATTCTTTAAATATGTTTTTTCTCCCTACTATCCCATATCTCCAAAAAAAAAAAAAAAAAAAAAAAAAAGTAATAAAAAGTAATTCGTTTAATAATTTGCTAATCGAAACATAATTACTGAATTAGCTTTATAAATTTTTAAAAATGTGCCCGCCCTATTATTTAATGTCATAATATTTCATTCTTACCTTTTATCTTCCCTTTTTTTTTTCACGCAAAGCTAATTTTAAGGAATAAATTGAAATTGGTTTGATCTCCCTCTAAACCCTCTCCCCTTTTCTCTCGTCCGATCTCAATCATTAACGTACACGGTTAATTAACGGTTTGTAGATAAAAAACTACAGAGGAAATATTTTGGTGTTAATTTACTTTAAAAGTTTCGAGTAACTTATAATATATAATTTGAATGGTCCATATTTTTTTTTTGCTTTTCTTGCATAGGAGCAGAGAAAATTTTTACAAATTAAAAAAAAAAATCACATATAATGCAAATAGTTTAATTTACTCATGGGTATTTTAATAAAATATTAAATATTTCCGAGGTGGACGAAATATAGTCGATGTGTGTATGAGTGTGTATATGTATTGCTGTGTGGGAGACTCTTTGGTTTTCTTCATACATTAATCAATTCATGAATAACTGAGTAATTGACGAGTCTTCTTTTCCTGAATTGAGTTCTTTTACGAATTAGAGTTTTATATGATATATTATATTAGTATTAGTATGAACTGCTTCATAGAACACACCTTAAAAAAATAATAAAATAAAATGGCAACTATAATTTAAAAGTATTGCTCTTCAACAGTAAAGTTTTGTAATTTTTGGGAAAATTCGGCTGCTTTCCTATGATGGCTGGGTTTTACATCAGTGAAACAATGCATTATTATTTTCTTTATGTTTGGCGATTTTTGTCAAAAAAATTAAATCAGTTACCTCATTTCTTACAGGTAAGACTGCAGACTTACTAGTGTGTAATAGACTAGTAGTATTGATTCCGGCTTTTGTGGACAGGTAAATTGTGCATTTAGTTAACAAATATTTTAAGGAGCAAAGGGTTAATGCTGATTCAAGGAAATCTTTTATTAATAATTTGAATTATACCTGAAAAAAACTGCCATATGTGCAATCTTATAAAATACATTTGGGACTACCTTGGTTTATTATTAGAAAAGAGTGAAAACATCGCTTAAATAGATAAATAAACTAGTAATAAATAAAATGATTAATAAGTTGTACAATTAAATAAATTTGGATTAAATTTGAGTTATAAGAATTAGATAAAATTTTTAATTAGAGTATTTCATATACATGATTAAATATAAATAATCTTTTAATGCAGCAGTAGAAGATCTCTTCTTTTACAATACTAGGCTACAGTACTAATACTATGTGTAGTTGTTAAAAAATTCTTATAAAAAAACAAAAAAAAATCTCAAATTTTTATTGGCAATTTTTTGGTTTAACATGTTTCGGAATAACAAATTTCGGATTTTAATTATAAAATAAATGTTATTGGGTATCTTTTTCAGCATTTCAAAGAGGGCGGGATAAAACTAATACACACAAACGTTAAATACTTATTATACTTAAGCATATTATGTAATATAATTGGTAAAAATACTTATTAACATTAAGTTAAATAAGGAGTTCATAATTTTAGAAGACAAAGTTTTGTAAAAACTAAATAAATCATGATAGACAACTTTTTGACAATTGTTTTATCTTCAAAGAATGTCAATTGGTAAAAAGAAATATGACAAATCTTTTATTTTTATCTAATTATTCTTTCGTTTACAATATAGTTAGTAAGTTAGTTAGTTATTAGTAAGTTGAATTAGTTATACCTGTCCCAAAGACCTATCCCTTAGTTATTTAGCTTAGTTATACCTAGTATAGTTAGTTAATTAGTTAGTTAGTTATACCTTAGTTAAATACAGTATGATCAGTCTTTAGACGTTTAAAGGGTTTCCTGTTAATATTTCTACTTTCGGTTAAATATTTGGATTATACATAGAAATAAATTTTAACCAACTTGATGATCAGTTACACAAAAATTGCTTAAATATAGTGCTAGGCAATAAAAGTTAACTTTTAAAATAATTTATTCAAAAATTATTTTGAAGTTAGTTGATTTTTAAATACAGCATCATTGAATGAAATAGAACGTTACATATAAATTGTAAATAAAGTGAATGAAGTCTGTTATATTATGCCCACACTAAATTAAATTGTCAGTTAAATCAAGTTTTTTTTTATCACCCTATGTAAATATTTTACCTTATATAATAATTTTTTTGTAATATTTCGTGGTGGTATTCTAAACTACTAGTAGCTTGGTTTCGTCAGTCTTTTGTATATTTATTCAACTGTTTTAAAAATTGTTATTTTACTGGAAAATAAAGTCCCAGAAGTTATCTAGCTCTCCCGGTGGCGAAAGTGGAAAACGCGCTTGCATTTTTATTTTATTCCCTTGCATTTCATCGTTTAAAATTTACGTGGGATAATATACCACAATAAAAAAAATATATATATTTAGGAAAAAAAACATTCTCGGCAAGGAAATAATAGGTTATCCCAGTGTTGCTGGCAAAATAATTAATGCTTACTTAAATTAAAAACAAATAGCAACACTGTCGAGGGTAACAATGGCTGGACATATCTTTTCTGTCAACAACGAAGGAGGTTATGTTATGGTGAAGTGTAGTGCCGTTACAAATGCATTGCAGCCAACATATATTTATTAAATCATATAATTACACTCAAAGAATTTAAAAATATTTTATTTGGTTGTGGTTTTTTATCCCACGTAAATTTTAAACAATTAATGAGAGGGAATAGAAAATCTAACTGTCCCATCTACTGGGACAGTTAGATTTTTTATTCTATTCCCTCTCATTAATTGTTCAAAGAATTTAATAATTTTATTAGTAGCTAATAGAAAAAATTGTCATCTTAAACAATGTACTTCATAATAATTATTTGTTAGTTGTACATAATAGATTATAATTACTTTACTACCACAGGCTAATTATTTATTTTCTATATTACTAGATTTATATCCAAATAAATAATAAGCAAATAAAATTATAGAAATAGTATTTGAAATTAACTTCTGTATAATTAAATGTGGGATAAAGTTGTAGAGATACCATTTTTTTTCATATTATTACAAACATAGTATTTACTCATTTTGCTAGTAGTTTCTAAGATAAAAATTTGATGATGTTAATTTAAAAAAAGTCACTAAAAGTTAATTTTAAATGTATGTTTAAGTATGTGTTTGTGACTCTGTAAAAAAAAAGGATAAATGAACACTGAAAAATAAAGAAAAATGAAAATGTTTCTTCTTTTCAAATTTGCATTAACAAATTAAATTTTAAATCTCTCTCTCTTAAAAGGAGCGTCATTTTATTTGTTTAAATGTAATATGTATTCTGAACTCCAAGTGAGTTCTTGTAATTTGATGCAGGTGGACTCATAACCCCGCAGCTAAAGCTGTTCCTAATTAAAGGGCAGAAGTTGTTTTCCGAGAGAGAGGTGGGCTCATTCGCACCGGGGGGGGGGGGGGGGGGGGCGGTATTGCAGACGCCACGATAATGAGAGGGTGGGGGCGGCCTGGCCTGATACAGCATTGGGATAGTGCTTGATTACATAGATCTAATAGCGGGCTTAGGGGACACCCACACCCCCTGAGATGTTCACTGCAAACAGTCTGCCTCGTGCCCATATGCACGCTCGGATGGGCCGAACGGAACACTACAGGCACCTGGGTTGCCTGGGTGGGCTTCGAGACACCGCAATGGCAGTCTACTTCTCAATGACCTCTCCCATCCACCACACTTATGGCATCTAGGGGTCCACCTTGGAGGGAACTGGACATACAATTCCCAACACAACATTGACGTAAACCATAACATACCTTAATATATATATATACAGACAACAGACAAAAGTTTTCATACATCCAAATAGTTATTAGGGAAATGTGAATGAAATTCTTTGTCCATATAAGCCGACTAACTAAAAATCAATCGACGAAGAGAATGATAGATCATGTGATCTCTCTTAAGAATTCCACACCTTGACTGGATAGGACCTAAATAGTAGAAACATAATATCAGCCGAAATTCTATAAAAAGGAACCATCAGACACAAATTATACGAATGAGGAGTTATCTCAGAAGAGCCAAGAGAAAAACGGTGCAGTCCGAAGTGATCGGATGAGCTCAAGGAAGCGTTTTCGGAAAGAATGAAAGCCTATTGGAAGAACAAAAAGAGCTGAAATTGATCGAGTTAATTGCTTAACGTCTTCAATTTATAATAATAGTACATAATTTACGTATATATACATACATATATTATATATATATTANTATTTAGGGGAAGGGTGGTTAGAAAAATATATAAATAAAAAATATATAATTAATGTATTGATAATAAAGGGTATTATAATGAAAACTAATATATGTTTCATGTTTAGATTTTATTCCTTTCTGCGTCATCGATAACTTTTTGACCTTCCATCGTATATGCATCACTAAACAGTTGCGAGTAAAAAGCATAAATTTTAATAAGCTACAAAGTTACATTCCTCAAAAAATAAATAGCCATGTTATTTTAAATAGAAATATTTAGAGCAATTACTACTCACCTGTTTATAACATAACCTGTTAGTCTTATTTACCGTTTTTTCTCTCGGGTTGGACCGTATCAAGTTGTTGATAATTGCCGAGCTTTCGCACGTCCATCACGCCATCATGTGATGATGGCGTGATGAGCTTCTTCAGGGCTGAATAGAGAATATGAATGTTTAATATAAATAAATAAATGTTTAAAGGGATAAGTTTATTTTTACATTTACCGGTCGAACAAAACGGTACTGTTGAGGAAGTGGTCCCAGTTTGGTCAATATGTCTTAAATGAGACCAATGTTTTTTAATTAAAGCGTTTCTGTTATGCCAATATTTTGGATTTAAACGCAGGCTTTTTACAGGGAAACAAAACTAAAATGGAAGAAGAAGAATAAAAGAGATGTATACA
The DNA here is from genome assembly GCA_000696205.2 of Oncopeltus fasciatus. NCBI lineage: Eukaryota > Metazoa > Arthropoda > Insecta > Hemiptera > Lygaeidae > Oncopeltus > Oncopeltus fasciatus. The sequence goes on from KZ808031.1 coordinate 129,966, forward strand.
ATGAAAAACAAAATAATTAAATGCTGAATTTACAACTCTCATTCTCTTTTCAGCCCTGAAGAAGCCACCACAAGATGTGCGAAAGCTCGGCAAATAACACCAATTTGACACGGTCCAACCCGGAAGAAGAAACGGTAAATACATCTGACGACCGTCGAAGCCTACGTGAACATCTGTTAGTCTTAATTGAATGATTTTCCTAGACTTTTGTTTCTTCTACATGCATACGTATAGATCTTAATTGCACACTCTCGTCTTACGCTTATCATTAACATTATTTTAAAGACAAAAATATTAATTAGAATATATTATATTGAGCATGGTCTTTCTTCTATAACAATTGAATATAAATTTCTTGAAGTAAGCAGTTCTAATTAATTGCTCTACTACCTGAGGACCTTGCTAGTTAGCTGTGGGGATTATGTCATTCTGTGGTCCTAACAAAGTTTCCATTAAATGTGGGATAACTATGGCTGAGATATACTTAAGTATGGGCACACCAAGTGTAATAACTTTGCAATACTTGCCGGCGAGTTTCTACTTGAGATTGATTCAACTTTCCCAGAGTTTGTGTATACACAGTTTTCCTTATCGTTTGTCCATTGTTGTTATAACACCTAAATAACACAACTTATTCGGGGTTACCTTGCGGGGTAAGAGGGCCTTACTTTTGTAGAACAGCACTATAACATATATTAGTCAGCTGATCGATCAATATAACTGTAATATTGTACAAATAAACCTGGGCGCAGTTTGTCAAAGGCTACCTGTACTCGGAAATATAGAATATAGAAGGGCACTTCCTCAGTTATGAATTGTGAGAATTATCTTAGATGAGTTTCCCCCTTCAGATTTACGAATCTACAGGAGTTGTGCAAAGCGTGTGCATCGCCTCAAAAGAGATCAGTGCTAACCTCCACTGGTGGTACACAGGAGCAACAACTACGACACACTCTCGTGGGGAACTTTTGAACTAAGAGTTGAGAAAAAGGAATATATACATATTCCACGTAAATTTTAAACAATTAATGAGAGGGAATAGAATAAAAAATCTATCTGTCCTAGCCAGGACTCGAACCTGGATCCCCTGCTTACTGGGCCGGTATGTTCCCATTACACCACCGGGACAACCTAGATAACTCATTAAATCCCCAACACACTAGCGAGAGTCTAACCTACGCGAAAGATGAATACATAGCTAGACAATGTCTTATTCTCGAAGGGGCTCACATTGTCTAGCTATTTCTCGACTCTCGTTATTTACTTTATTAATTTCCATTTATAAATATTAATTTAGCTGTGGTTTATTAAAACTTTAAACAATTAATGAGAGGGTATAGAATAAAAAATCTATCTGTACCAGCTAGGTCTCGAACCTGGATCTCCAGGTTCGAGTTCCGGCTGGTACAGATAGATTTTTTTTTCTATTCCCTCGCATTATTTGCTTATATATATGAATTTAGAGTAAAGTAATTTACTTTTATTCTCAAGAGGCTATTTTAATGTTAATTTACCTTGTAATCCTTATTCAGTGGTAACAGGCTGTATAACATTTTAAAGGTTAAATTTAACAGAGCATTCTTTTTGTAATGTTATTTCATAACACCTAAATGTTATTGCTTATATTCCTAATGCCCATATTCGCCAGGTTTTGCTTTTTTTACTTCTGTAAAATTGAAAGTGCAGTTCAGGCTCATCAAATATAGTGATAAGTACCAAGGTGCCTAAATTAGTTCACTTGTTTTAATTGAGTGATATTTACTTAATAATGTTGAAAATTTAATTGTAAAAATTTCTTTAGTAAGAGAATTTTACTTAAGTTCTTGTTGAAGCTAAGCTCTTGGTGGTTTAACAGTATCTCATGACTGCCCTTTGGATATTATGTACGAGGGGAGGACCAAGAAGTTATCGGCCTACCGTTGGTGGAGGGGATAAATATTAAGGACGCATACCTTATCTTATTTATCTAATCAGTAGTTATATTCACACATATTTTTTAAATCCAGTCATTTATTGACTAATACATGTAATAATTTCAATTTCAACATTTTGAATTTGCCATTACATACACCTCTGGTTGAGTGACGACCACGATTGACACCTTGGATTTTGTTTGAATCAGTCGTCTTCATTAAGCCTTAGATTTAGTCCGCAGTGACTACTTTATGTTCCCAAACTAGACAGGATGGCGATTTGAGGACGAATACTAACTCATACAGGCTATTGATTTTTATTAGATTCCAAAAAATAAACTTGATATTTAGGGGAAGGGTGGTTAGAAAAATATATAAATAAAAAATATATAATTAATGTATTGATAATAAAGGGTATTATAATGAAAACTAATATATGTTTCATGTTTAGATTTTATTCCTTTCTGCGTCATCGATAACTTTTTGACCTTCCATCGTATATGCATCACTAAACAGTTGCGAGTAAAAAGCATAAATTTTAATAAGCTACAAAGTTACATTCCTCAAAAAATAAATAGCCATGTTATTTTAAATAGAAATATTTAGAGCAATTACTACTCACCTGTTTATAACATAACCTGTTAGTCTTATTTACCGTTTTTTCTCTCGGGTTGGACCGTATCAAGTTGTTGATAATTGCCGAGCTTTCGCACGTCCATCACGCCATCATGTGATGATGGCGTGATGAGCTTCTTCAGGGCTGAATAGAGAATATGAATGTTTAATATAAATAAATAAATGTTTAAAGGGATAAGTTTATTTTTACATTTACCGGTCGAACAAAACGGTACTGTTGAGGAAGTGGTCCCAGTTTGGTCAATATGTCTTAAATGAGACCAATGTTTTTTAATTAAAGCGTTTCTGTTATGCCAATATTTTGGATTTAAACGCAGGCTTTTTACAGGGAAACAAAACTAAAATGGAAGAAGAAGAATAAAAGAGATGTATACAATGAAAAACAAAATAATTAAATGCTGAATTTACAACTCTCATTCTCTTTTCAGCCCTGAAGAAGCCACCACAAGATGTGCGAAAGCTCGGCAAATAACACCAATTTGACACGGTCCAACCCGGAAGAAGAAACGGTAAATACATCTGACGACCGTCGAAGCCTACGTGAACATCTGTTAGTCTTAATTGAATGATTTTCCTAGACTTTTGTTTCTTCTACATGCATACGTATAGATCTTAATTGCACACTCTCGTCTTACGCTTATCATTAACCACGGTGAATCTCCCTAGATTACTCTGTTAAACTAATCACTACATTTTCATAAAATAATGTATTTAGATAATTAAATTCCCAACATAGGTGAGTACTGACAGTTCAATAGCGGTTTATTCTCTTCAGTTTTGGAAGCGACAAATCTACTTGGCTTTAGCTAAAAGGTGGCTAAGCGCGAATTTCATCAACCTCCAAAAGTTGATTATATATTCAATTTTAGACGAAGGTACACGCCTCAACTTTAATTTAAATTTAATTTATTCGATTTAACCATGTATACATCAGCCCCTTATATACAACAGTATAAATAACGGCCGATCTGATGTTTGTACGCCCACAGATTTTCTATGTCTGGTTTCCTATTACTAAATAAATTAGTCTGGCGGTCGAACAAAACTGTACTGTTGAGGAAGTGGTCCCAGTTTGGTCAACATGTCTTAAATGAGACCAATGTTTTGTAATTAAAGCGTTTCTGTTATTGCCAATATTTTAGATTTAAACGCAGGCTTTTTACAGGGAAAAGAAAACAAAAATGGAAGAAGAAGAATAAAAGAGATGTATACAATGAAAAACAAAATAATTAAATGCTGAATTTACAATATTCTGAACTTATTTAAATAAGAAAATGGTTTAATTATTAAAACTCGCATGAATAAAAGTAAAACAGTTTAAAACTAAAGCATAATAGATAATATACAAATATATATTAAATGAATGTCATACATTATGAAACAGAAAATATCTGCTGATGACTGACTGCATATAAGTATTACTGTAAAGGCAGTGTGTTATGAGTTGGATTTAGGAATTTCAGGAAAGAGCTGCCCTTGTGGTGGGAAGGTAGACGAAAGGAAATAAGTTCAATTATGATAATTTATGTTGAAGGAAAATGAAAATGTTTTTGCAAGGGATGTTCCTGGGGTTATTTTGATGAAGGTCAGGTATGACGTAAGCCTCGAGCGTGCCATTTTCTGTGGGGCGCTGCTTTACTGTGGAGGCGCGCCTCATAATGGAGAGCCTGCAGAGAGATACAGGATTCGCTGGAATCTCTTTGCCACCAGGAAGAATCGATTTAGAGTCGGGATTCAGTCATTCTCTCTCTTGACGTGGTTGGCCGTGTGGAAACATGTTGCAGCTTCGAGAACAAACGGTGTATCCCGCTGTCCGTCATTTGCAGTGTCCTGAAATAACCACTAGAGGGGGTTTAACAGTAAGGGAAGTTGTAAGGGAAGTAATTTGTTTGATGAGGAATACAGAAAGTAGTTGTAACCGATTGTGGCAGTCAATTGTGACTGACGTTATTGATTTAAAACTTATCCAGAGAGTAGCGAATTTCCATATGTCAAAAGTGCCATAGTAGTTGCCGCTGAGTGTGCTAAATTTATTTTATAGAAAAAATCTGACGTGGGTAGCTTACCCAAACGACTACTTTCATTTCAATATTAAGAAAAGTACAATGAGTTTAGTTATGAATTTAATTCAAATGGAGAGTTTTTGAACTTAGAGATTATTGGTAGATATTTTTTGTTGGGGTTCGGTCAAGGATGATCCATAAAATACTATTTAAGAAATATGTATTTTTTTAATTTTCTGCCGACGTTTCGGCTTACATTGTGAGCGATCTTCAAGGCTATCATGAAGGTGAGAGTTGACATCCTGCCTCCTGGATCAAATGTTCATGACGATTTAAGTGGTCATGAACAGTATATCCAGGAGACATGATGTCCCCTCTCGTCATCAAAAGGAGTTATGATTACTAAATAACAGGCTTCTTTTTGAAGAAAACATAGAAACTATTTAGTTATTACGGATTAAAGATTCAAGAACGGAAAGGAGCTGTGTAAACATAGCAGATTTCCCATGCCTAGTTCCAGATAGTCGAAAATATATGTAAAAAATAATAAGTGGAGACAATTAATACAGCTGTGTATAAATATTTGTAATTAATTTGCACTTTTCATGAAGGAGTTTATATATTCTGTATAATAATATAAATATTGAAAACTACGTATATTTTATTTATATTTTACTCTATTATATAAATTTATATAGAAAAATAGNGACAGAATTTGCCTTCGTTGACCTTAATGCGCCAGAGCTGGCACCATCGCTGTATGTCATTTCTTTAACTATTTAAAATAATTGAACTTATACTATGGACTTGTAAACGTATATTTTTAAAATATAAAAAAACCAAAACTGCCTTCAGTATTTAGGCCTTTCAAAAAAAAAAAAACTAATTTTGTTGAAATAAGGTGGAGAGATGTTTAGAGAAAGAAATTATATTATTTATATTATTATTTGAAATTATAAACAAAATATCTTCCTTGTTATTTGGCTAACAATAAAGTATATATATACTATATATACATATATATAATTGTTATCTTAATAATGTATTGTATGTGTAATTTTTAACAAATTCTGCAAATTTTAAATGGTCATGGTACCAACGTGAGTAGGTTGATTTTCTATAAGGAAAATTGCTCAAATTGATAACCATAAATATAATAATATAAACTTATTCTATTTTAGACTATATCCAAGTTCATAATTTAAGGTTTATTTTGCAGTCTTAAGGTCAACTATCCTTATCAGTAGTCACTTAATAAATAAATGAATGAAATAATCAATAGCCTGTGACAAGATACTCATACATCGAATTTGGCTTTTTTATTTAGAGACTGGGGACAGGTAATAACACCATAAACACGATAAATTAAGTTAATTAAGCATAAACACCTCACCGAATGATGTTATGATTATGCATTTGTAATTATGATTATAATTATGTTACGAGTATGTTGAATATATTAGTTTTCTGAAACTTCTTTCGGGTTAACCACATAGTTAAGTCCTGAAGAAGTATTTATGAATACTTCTGAAAACCGTGGAAGCCCACGCGAATAATTTTATTTTCTTGGTCCGTATGTGATTTGCTCGATTTCTTTGAGCCAAGTTTTCTGAAAGTTCCCAATGTTTTTTACTCTAACTCCCAGAGAGACCTGCCCTGCCGCCGTAAATAATTCATGAACAACTCGAAACCAATTCGAAACACGTTCAGGAATTCTCGTTCAAAGTGTCGTAGGCTCGGCCTTTACTTTCCCCAGTAGGGAGTTGGATGATTTTGTTGGATTAATTAATTAAAACTCTTTATATTTAACTGAATTCGGCAGTAAGCGGAGTCGTAATGTTTCTCTTTCAAAACTTGGTTTTTGACTATGAATAAGTTTTCTTTTTTGACAGTATTGTTAGCCGTATTTATCTTAATTTATCTTTATATATTCCTCATTTAAAATATTCACACGTAATTACACATTCGAAAAGGATTCTTTAAACTTCATCATTTAGTTCACATTACCCTCTCTCCAGTGAACCACTAATATTAAAAGTGTACTATGAAACTTGATATAGTGAGAATACTATTAATGAATATAATTAAACTTATATTATTTTCTTAGAGAGAAGGTTTCAAAAAGGTTATACTATGGATTTATAAAGCTTAGTAAAAGTGGGAAAGAATGAACAAACTGTATATATTTTATCCACCTTTTATATTAACAAATGTTTTCCGGCAGAGTTTAAAACTTATACTGGCTCTCGACATATTTATATAAATTGTCACAAACCTTCCCTTAGCAGCCTTTAAGCATCTAAAAAAGATTATCTTTTGGAAAGACGAAGGCATGAAGATATACGAAAAAAAAGCGCACAAACACAGTCACACACACACTTATATATACAAATAATTTTGACCGAAATAAATAGTATAATTTTACATTTGAATGCTGTATACCAATGAATGCCATGAACTAAGAATTTAGGAGTAAATGTGCACAAATTAATTTATTTTAAATAATAAAATAATAATTGCCTTTTGTAAAAAAAAAAAAAAATTAAAACTTTATATTATTCACCACTTAATGTGCACCTTGTAATGGGCTGTTGCAATAATAGTATATATAAATAAATATTTTCATTAGTGTGTACTTCGCTTGAAAGAGATTCTGCCCAATGACAGTACTCATAAATCATTATTTACAATATTAACAAAATGTTTGTTTTAACATATTATTTTTATGGAGTGTTGGCAATGAGGAGGTCACGCGGCCATTTCCTATTCAGGCGACGTGGTGGATTATCAGGATGGGTAATACTAGATAGAGTTTGGGCTAAAGGACTGGGATGCATAGAAAGGTCAGAGTGGAATTTATTAAAACGGGTTGTAATGATGTCCTTAACTAAAGGGATTTTAAGGTCATTTGGAGTAAGGAGTTGGCGACGTAATAGGGTACATCAACTATGATTCTGAGGATTTTGGATTAGAAGGACTGTATTCTTTGGATGTTGGAGGGTTTAGCAGTTCTCTACAGTTCGACTCCATTCGTCCAGATTGGTCTCAGTAACGTCTTATAAATGGTAAGTTTGTTGGGCACAGTTAAGGTTGACTTGCGGCTTAGTAGCTTGTAAAGTTGTCCAAGTCTCCTATTTAGTTCCTGTCTTTTGATTTTTGTATGTGTGTTCCATGTTAGTCGAGTGTCAAGATGAATGACTAGATTGTGACGCAGTCGGAAGTGGGGATAGGAATATCATTAAATTCTGCCAGGTTGTTTCTTCTTTATTGTGAACGTAGCATGACAGAATTTGCCTTCGTTGACCTTAATGCGCCAGAGCTGGCACCATCGCTGTATGTCATTTCTTTAACTATTTAAAATAATTGAACTTATACTATGGACTTGTAAACGTATATTTTTAAAATATAAAAAAACCAAAACTGCCTTCAGTATTTAGGCCTTTCAAAAAAAAAAAAACTAATTTTGTTGAAATAAGGTGGAGAGATGTTTAGAGAAAGAAATTATATTATTTATATTATTATTTGAAATTATAAACAAAATATCTTCCTTGTTATTTGGCTAACAATAAAGTTAATGAAACACAACAGGTGACAAAAAGACATCCCCAAATTTTCCAATTTATTCTACCCCCAAGAGTAGAACCAAATTTTATTGTCATCTCCTGCTTATAATATATAAGTCCTAAATAACTCTCTTTCATGTCTATTTAAATGGAATATTGGAAATGTGCTTTGTTTACGTAGCTCCTACAAGACGGAATTAAACAGATGTTTATTATCATGAACCTTGTGAATTAATAGTAGTTAAGGTTAGCGAATCGATAAGTTTAAAGGGTCTTGTATCGAAAAGTATCGACATATATATGTCAAACAGACAATGCAGTATGACAAAAAATAAATTTTAAATTATTTTTCACTTAATATAAAGCATGAATGCCGCAAAGGGACCAACTTTTGTCTTTAAAAAGTATGACAGATTAAATATAATGTGACATCATGGTTAATATCCAAAGAGATTTCTTGTACTCTCTTCCTGAAAATTTTATTTGTTTATAAATTTCTTTTACATTTAACATGAAGGATTTTTCTTTCGAGTACTGAGACAGTTTGAACCCCTTTAGATTTAGTATACTACCTTAATTCAATGAACAGAAGGGGGATATGAAAAAAAAAATATATGAAAAGGGGGAAAAGTGAAAATGAAGCACTGTATATGAGAGGGGCGTTGTGGAATCTGCAGGGATATCCCCTACGGACTAAAGCTGGGGTTCCTCTCTAGGCCCTTTATGAGGGGATGGCTAAGGCCCTTCACACAATAGCAAGAGGCATATCCTGGTTGTCAGGAAGGGCTACTCTCAGTCTAGTTATCACAACCCTGCCCGGAGGGCCAGGACATAACATTCCTCTTGATGACATAACTCACTGCCTTTTGTATCGCAGAGGACAGTGATATCCCAAAGGCACTCTTAACTTTAGCAAAGTCGTTAAAGAAAGTCAGATTCAATTTTGGGTTTATATTTTTAACTTCATTCAACTACTAAAGGGTCATGGAGGGAGGGGCTGTTTTTAAGTAGCTACACTATTCTCATAAGCCCATGGTGTTAGGTTTCCATTTATATCCCAATGCAAGTTTGCTTAGAGTGGAACTCGAACCCGATATGGTTATTATTATTGAGACTCATCATGGTGGTAACACACCAGGGAACTCAAGAATTTTTTTTTTTGCTGTGTTAGCCTCCCTTGCAACCACTTAGGGTCATTGGAGGGAGGGGCTATCTACAGGTTGCCAACCCATTTTAAACACCCATGGCTCAGGACAAGCTTGTATATTATAAATAAAAGATTGACCTGGGCGGGATTTGAACCCGCGGCGTCAGGATTGCGAGACCCGTACGGATCCCCTGAGCTAGCCTGGCGCCTCTAGTGAACTCAAGTATTAATTGAGAATATTCGCAATAAGCAGCTGTTTGACCACTTGTTGCACATATTAGAGATTATTAAATGATTGGCTAACTAATGCTGGTAGATTTGGTTTTGGATCGAAGTTAGGCTCAACAATAAAATCCCCAGGAATGCTAAGTTGGGTAACATATACAAGTTATGCGAAATATGATTGTGCTTCTTCATTAATTGCACACTGAAGTTCCGATAAGACAGTAGATTAGACCGTGGCCCGATTGTTCGAAGAGGGAGCCTTGTAGCTGTCTTTAAGGTTCTATAAAGGTGTTCTATCTTACCATTGTTTTGTGGATGGCATGCGAACGAACTAGCAGAGACCTACAAAGTTTTTGGCAAATAAATCAAAACGCAACTGATTTCTCAAATCAGTGACAACTTTGCTTGGGTTTCTAAATCGAGTAATCAACCTTGTGAAACAAAATTTCGAGCTTCTCCTTCAGCTTTTTAAAACGCAGTGGTAGTACCTCCGTCCAGTTGGTGTAGCGATCAATGCGATTTAAGCAGTATCTATATTCCTGATGTGTTTGGAGTTGTTTGATTAGGTCTATGTAAATTGTCGAAAATCGTTTTATGGTCGTTGGAAAAACGATATAAAGGTAACTTAGTGTGTTCGGCTCACATCCTTACCCATCCAAGTACCCTCTTAGCTCTTAGCTTTGAAGACGACAAGGCTATCCTATCTATCCCATCCTATCCCTGATCCTAAAACTGCTTCTAAAAACCTACAAGATTGTCTCGAAAGCAATATAACAATGGTGTGACAAATGGAGACTAAAAATAAATTAAGTGAAATGCGTCCAAGTTAATTCCCAAATAGGGGAAACAACTTTCCTTAAATTGTGAAATTTAACAATGTTTCTAAACGACATTCAACTTTCGTTTGTTACCTTTCATCTTTACTCACGAATCTCATGGGGCGAACATACTGAAATTAAAAAACAAAAACTCAATCGGTGACAAGACACTGATTATACAGATACCTATACAGATTAATGATCAAGAACTCTAAATTTACAATAGATCACAAACTAACATGCTACGACCAATGAATTCCTGCATACAAAAAAAATCTAATCCTTTCGATAAAAAATGTGTGTATAACTATTTATTACACCATGACTTCAATATCCCTTGACTACTTCGCCTCTTTTTTTTCCAGTCTTTTGTCAAACCATCCAAATCTATTTGTATATGCCCTTTTCTTTAACTGTAATCCTTATGAACCTCCCTACCAACATATTTTCTACTCAACCTGAGAGTGGTTACTGAAAATTTCTCCTCTCAGATAAAATGTATTATTTATTCTTTTTTTTTAATATGTAATCAAGAAATTTTATACAAAACGGAATGCATCAATAAAATAATAAACTTGTTTAAAGCCCCTGATGTCTTCAAGAGCGAAATAAGAAATAACGATAATTTTTTTTTTATAACTGCATGATTAGTGTCATATAATTGCCTTTAAAATATAATAATTTAAAATCAGGTAAAGTACAAATGTATAATGAATGTACCAAACTGCATGTCAATTAACAGTCTATGACCAGAAGAATTAAGTACTTTGAAATAATGCACTGGAATAACAGATAATATATGAAAATTAGTTAGGAATTCGTACTCTTAGCTTTTCCATTTTACTAATTAGCTGCTAATTTTTTGGGGGAATTTTTTGTTGCATGGCGAAATGAATTTTATGGTGTCAAATTCAGCTACAGATCCAGTCCCATTCAGTTAATAGGATTCCAAATTTTCTCTGTGACAATCTCATTCATCAGTTTGTATTTGAAAGCTACATTTCAATTTTTCATTATTGGAAAATGAGTCTACTAGAGTGTCTTTGTGTATGTTACTGTAACTCAACTTTAAAAAAAAAAAAAAAACAATAAAAGAAAAGATCTATACTAATCTTATATTGAGAAAGCTAAAATTATGTTTTGTTAAAATCTGTATCAGGGTGGGAGGAGAGGATGGCTTTGTCATCAGCAAAGAGGGCTAAAAGAGTATTAGGATGAGTAGGGATGTCTGCAGTATAAAGGATAAAAAGGATGGGTCCAAGCACACTACCCCGTGGAACACCCGCTTTCACAGGGTAGTGTTCGGAGTAATCTGATCCTTGCCGGACCCTAAAGAAACGGTTAGAAAGATAAGATTTGAGGATTTGGTAGATGGTACTTGGAAATATGGACTTCAGCTCATATACTAGACCAGTATGCCATACTCGGTCAAATGATTCAGTGAGAATTGTTTTTAAGAAGTGAGGTTTATCATGAATACGGTCTTGGTAATAGAAGCGTTAAAAACTAATTTGTTATTTAGTCAGACCAACTTAGAGGTCCGATTACATTAGCCTCGAAAGCACACTGCATTTTTTTTTCTTTTTATAAATTCTACGTCAATTGTCTGTAATAAACAAAGTAGAGGTAATATTGTTTGGGTAATTGTTGTTTTGCAAGTAATTTTAATAATGGTTAAAATAAAGAAATTCAAACTTTATCAAATGAGAGAAAACGTTCATACTTCATCAAGTGATCTCAATTCAGTTTTCCTGTGAATTTCGTAAATATCTCTAATTATGATTCTAAGGAAGGAAGGGCTCTTAAGATGTTCTTTGAATTAATACTATAAGAATTTTGAGACAATGTTTGTATTGTTTTGAAAATTCTCATTAAGCTCAATGACAGCCTAAATAAAGAAAAAAAAGGTAGAGAGGGAGGAAGGATTAAACCAAGACCCCAAATTCCACTAAAATTCCTTATTTCTTCGATATAATTTTTGTTCAATAAAAAAACAAAAAAGAAGAAAGGAAAATGTAGGATATATATATATATATATTGTGCTTCTTCATTAATTGCACACTGAAGTTCCGATAAGACAGTAGATTAGACCGTGGCCCGATTGTTCGAAGAGGGAGCCTTNATATATACATATAAGGAGACTGAGTGACATAATATTAATCGCTTTATGAAAGCAAAACTTTTGATTGGTTCTTTTATAGCTATAACTGGCAATAAGGGAAGGATTTAGAGGAATTCGCAATTTAAAAAAAAATTAATAATGTACTAGTTATTTTTTTAAAATTTATATTGAAAATTGATAACAATGAATTTTTACATTAGTAGTTGAGATGTTCCGCCAAAAGAAGTTTAGAGAAAGTATATTAAAAACATCATATGAAGGAAGATATTTGGGACGCCAGGGTAGCTCATGGGATCCGTTCGGGTCTCGCAATCCTGGCGCTGCGGGTTCAAATCTAGCCATCTTTTATTGATAAATAAAAGCTTTTCCATGGATGTTTAGAATGGGATGACAAAAAATAGATACTTTCTCTCTCCATGACTCTGTAACGGTACGCACTTTTGATTTGAACTTCCCGCGTTGAATTGAGAATTCTCTATTCAGCCCTGAAGAAGCCATCACATGATGTGCGAAAGCTCGGCAATTATCAACAACTTGACACGGTCCAACCCGGAAGAAAAAACGGTAAATACATCTGACGACCGTCGAAGCCTACATGAACAACTAAACCCTCTCTCAAAAGTCACCAGCTTACTCAATTGATGCAGGTGATTAAGAATATGCTTATTTAGAACGAGGCCTCATGATAACTCATTAATTACAGTCACTTCTAACTGTTATCGACCTGCCATCTGCCACCTGCTGCGATGCTTCGGTACGCGATCTGCCACAGAAACTGACACAGACATAGACAAAATTATCACTGATTTGGGGGGCCGCTAGCGATCTGCTTGTATAACTCCGTAGAAGTGACGAGAGATGTCTAGAACGTTTTATACGGATTTCTAAGTAAGCCTTCTTCCCTTCCTAGGGAAAAGGAAACAGGTGTCATCCTTCAATTGCTCCCTCGCTGTGCAGGCCTGATCCACACACGCCAAATATTTCCCTAGTCTTTAACAATACTTTTACCAACTCTACCAAACACACACTATTGTTTGTGAGTGCTTACCTACGATCTAAGTCATATTTTCATATTTTAGCATCTTGCTTTAAAATTCAAAAGTAAAAATGAGCACACTAATGAGCAAAAGGAACCAACATGGATGGGGGCTACGTAAATGGGAATGTTTATATATATATATATATATATATATATATATATATATATATATATATATATATATATATATATATATATATATATATATATATATATATATATATATATATATATATATATATATATATATATATATATATATATATATATATATATATATATATATATATATATATATATATATATATATATATATATATATATATATATATATATATATATATATATATATATATATATATATATATATATATATATATATATATATATATATATATATATATATATATATATATATATATATATATATATATATATATATATATATATATATATATATATATATATATATATATATATATATATATATATATATATATATATATATATATATATATATATATATATATATATATATATATATATATATATATATATATATATATATATATATATATATATATATATATATATATATATATATATATATATATATATATATATATATATATATATATATATATATATATATATATANTGTATATGTGTGTGTGTGTGTGTGTGTGTGTGTATCTAATTTTATAATTATAATATAAATATTATGTGTGTGTGTAGAAAATGAAGCACTCGCGGCTGCGATACATATAGCAAATAAGAAATTGTGGGATAAAGAGTGTAGTGAACACACAAAAATAAAAAATACAATGAGTAAAATTTTCGGGAAATTTCTTGTGTTTCATCAGTGAGAAGTGAAGAGTGACTCATAAATTCTGAATGTATACTATATGCAGAATTTATCATTAGATGTTTTTTGTTGGGGTTCAGTAAGGGTTTATCCAAAAAAAAAAAAAAAAAAAAATATATAAATCAGATAAAAGCTGGAAAAGTTTTGACCTTTTAATAAAGGCAACGTTTTCCCACTAAATTTCCCTTGTTTTCTTCTGTACATTAATATCTCAATGTTGTACCTTAATTTAGGCTTATACACTTACTCGTACAATAAATATTAAAGTATTAAATTAATATTAAATAACTGTTTGGAAAATATATGGAACTTACTTATCAGAACAGTCTAATCAGTTTGTGTGTGAATGTGTGCTTACAGTAGATGTGTAGGTATAATTATGAAATATTATTTTACAAATAGGGAGTTACTTGATAATTTGAATGAATTAAGTTTAAAATTTTTCTTAATTTAGGTTGATTTTGAACAAGATGCCTTGTTAAACATTTCCGATTTTGAACAAGATGCCTTGTTAAACATTTCCAAGTGTTAAATTATTGGCGAGTGTCTTATCAGACAAAGCAGATGCACTGATAAGCAATCTAAAACAATAAATTCCCTTATTGAGAAATCTAGAATAAGTACGGCTTTCAAGCACAACACCATTCGTTTGACCTCTTAAGATCGTTAAGAGAGGGTCACCTCTTCATTCAAAACACCCATGACACTGGGATGGCTTTTATTTTTCGATAAAATCCTACCTAGGGAGAGACGAGCACCCAACGCTAAGCTTGGGTGACCGCCCCAATTTATTCCCTCTTTTGTTCAAGTGCTCATACAGAAAAAATTAATTTTTAACAAAACGATTATCAAAATAAAATTTATTTATTTTTAGCTACAAAAAATNACCTTTTATCCCTCAGGTTCCTAGTACATGAATATTTGTATTTAAATTTTCCAGATTCTTTAATTCCCACTAAAAAATATTTCAATTTCTTTCTCTAATTCCTAATATTAATATTTTGTTATTGAATAAATATTCTAATTCAGTTTCGTAGCATGAAAAAAAAAAATTACCACTACTTGACATTTTACATTTCCTCTCTCTAATTCGTCAGATATCACTGAATAACGGATTTAGATTTTGATTGTGTATATTTAATAGTGACACGCCAATTTACAGGAAAAATAAATAATTTTATTTATAAATATTATCATTCGTGCCCGGGAAGCGGAAGATCCAGGTTCGTGTCCTGGCTGGGACAGATAGATTTTTTATTCTAATCCTTCGCATAAATTGTTTATAAATAATTTTAGTCTATTTAAATAGTGAAATTAGTATTCTCGTTTTAGATAAACCTACACACTTTATTCTTATATTTCGCTTCCTAACTTCTTAAATATTTATTTTATCATGAAACAATCTCTAATAAGTTTCATTGCACTAATTTAAATATTATGGTGGTTTTAGAAAAAAAAAAAATCTTTACACTTCTTCTGTAATATTTCTCATATTCATCCGATTTACTTAATAAACTACAAAGTTCATCCTTTTTTCATTTAAAAGCAGGGACCAAAGTTTCAGAAAAAAAACTAAATTTGGCCTACACAGATCATTAAATTAAAACTTTGGGTTCATTTTAAGGAAAACCTCCAGTACTAATTGTTCAATTTCGTTGTGAAACTACTGAAATTTTACTTTTATCAATAATCAATTGTGAGCTGTGTTTAATTGCTTTAAACTAAATATTGAGCCCACTTCAGCGAAAAAAAACAACCTTTTTATCACCACTAGGCATTGCAGATTATCCCGTCCAATTCGTTCAATTTTTTTTAACAGTTAAAAGCAGTATGCTAAATTTTATTTAAAGAGAAAACTGTGTTTTTGGATTTTAAAATAAATATTTACATTTGTGGTGTAACACCTCCTAATCATCTCATTTCGCACTACATCTCCTACAATACTTCTTTTATCAGTAAACATATGCTTTTCGAGTTTTACAACTCTTAAAACTATTGGAAAAAAAAATTCACTCGAACTTGAAATTTCAACTTCATAATCCTATTGGTTATATTTTGCTCAATAATGAACGTAGTCATTTTTCTGCATTTCAAATATACTTGTCAGTAGAGCTTTGGCAGATACACACCCTCCTACAAGTCTATCATTTTTATTATATAGTAGACAGGATTGGACAAAATATTGGAAAATTTTCGGGCTAATTCTCCTTAGCGAAACAAGCAACATTTAACTGGGAGAGCCTCTAATGAAAAAATGCAAACAATTCCATTAAATTGGAGGACACAGAGATAAGCAAAGATTCTACTTTCCATCTCTACATTTGGAACTCTAGCCTTGAGCTAGAGAACTTGAGAGACTTCTACACATTTCGTGGGGACTTGTGAGGATTGGGAACGGGAGAGCTGAACTCCACATCAAAAGATGGCAAGGGCACGTACTCCTTAGGATTCAGCCCTACCTTTATAGAATTAGGCAGTTTAAGTAACTTCGTTGAACCTCTGTGGTACTCTGCGCACCCGGCTTCTCTGTGTGCTTACAGGAGCGTACCTTCTGCCATTGGAAGTGATGATGGCTGGCACGTACTTGCGTATAGTGAGGATATTATCATTTTCGGGTCTTATAGAAGAGACCCTTTGGTTTCTCATAAAGATGTAAAGTAGTTCGCCTTGGAACTGTGACACAATACACTTATTTCTCGTAAGAAAATCAAGCTATTCACATAACGCGAAAACCATTTAACTTTCATAGATCTTCACCGATCCTACTTATAAGGAGGTCAAATATAGTACTTATCTAGGGAGAAGGAGAGGGAGTGGGTAAGGAAGAGGGAAAGGGAAAGGGAGATGGAGAGAGCGAAAGAGCGAGTGATGGGGAGAGAGAGGAAGAGAGAGAGGGAGATAGCGAAAGAGAGAGTTATGGAGAGAGAGAGAGAGGAAGTGGTGGGGGTGAGGGGGATGGGGATGGAGAGGGAGGGAGAGAGGGAGAGGGAGAGGGAGAGAGTAAAAGGGAAAGTGATGAAGAGAGAGGATGAGGGGGATGGAGAGGGAGATGGAGAGAGTGATGGAGAGGGAGAAGGCGTGGGAGAGGGGGTGGGATATGGAGATTAGTCTTTATTGTCATAAGATATACAACCTTTCTTCATGACATTTTCAGACTTTTTAATCCTAATCCTTTTCAAATCTAAAAAACAAACAAAAAAAAATTCAAAGTAATAAAATAAAATACAGAATATATTTATAAAAAAAAAAAAAATATAAATAAATGAACATTTTATGTGTACATCATAGAATGATTACATACTTACATTATAATAAATATAAAAATTATATTACTACATCAACTAATCCCCCAATGAGTACTTGAAAATAAATAACCTAATAATGTTCTTGCCTAGACTGTTGCCAGAAAATGTTTCAAGCAGGCCTTTCGTACGAACGACGACCCTTTCACCACAAGTGGCAATGAATTTATCTCTCTTGATGCTGCGACGTGCAAGGAAGAGGGAGAGGGAATGAGTGAGAAGGAGGGGGGAGGGTAGGGGAGAGAGAGAGTGTGTGAGGGAGGGTAGGAGAGAGAGTCAATGAGTGAGAGATCAAAATTTAAAAATGAATATTTATATATAGGAATGACAGAAAAATAATAGGGTTAGTTTTTAATAGCTTAGCCAGTCCTCTATTTTAAACTCTATAAGGTGAATTTAGTAAAATTTTGTTTATTAAATTATTAGAAGGATTTTTTTTATTGAATCCAAATGAGAAGGAGAGTAGAGGCAGCCCCAAATAAATAATAGGCAATATAGTAACTACCATATATTTTATTTTACAATAGGAGTTTATTTTGGAAATATATTTAATAATTTTTGTCGACTTTTTCGACTTTTAGTCGACCTAGATTCTGCTTCAAAGAAATTTTACCATAATCCTTTATTATCCTTTGCGCTATCAAGATAATATAATCATCATTAACGAATATTGGACTCCGCTTATTTTATGTAGCTCCTGTGAGCGGGAACTTCGGAGTAGCAAATTCTCGAAAAATTTTAGGTCAAGATTCAAAACACAGACAAGTGACACTAAACCAGATATCCTGTTTGTATTTAGTTTAAATAAAAAAAAAGCTATTGTTAAGAAGCAGAAAATAAGAAAATGCTTCGTTAATAATTTATTTTGCAACACGAGTAAACTTAGTGATAAAAAAATTTAATATTCAAGCCCAAAAAAAAAAAAAAAAAAATATATAAATCAGATAAAAGCTGGAAAAGTTTTGACCTTTTAATAAAGGCAACGTTTTCCCACTAAATTTCCCTTGTTTTCTTCTGTACATTAATATCTCAATGTTGTACCTTAATTTAGGCTTATACACTTACTCGTACAATAAATATTAAAGTATTAAATTAATATTAAATAACTGTTTGGAAAATATATGGAACTTACTTATCAGAACAGTCTAATCAGTTTGTGTGTGAATGTGTGCTTACAGTAGATGTGTAGGTATAATTATGAAATATTATTTTACAAATAGGGAGTTACTTGATAATTTGAATGAATTAAGTTTAAAATTTTTCTTAATTTAGGTTGATTTTGAACAAGATGCCTTGTTAAACATTTCCGATTTTGAACAAGATGCCTTGTTAAACATTTCCAAGTGTTAAATTATTGGCGAGTGTCTTATCAGACAAAGCAGATGCACTGATAAGCAATCTAAAACAATAAATTCCCTTATTGAGAAATCTAGAATAAGTACGGCTTTCAAGCACAACACCATTCGTTTGACCTCTTAAGATCGTTAAGAGAGGGTCACCTCTTCATTCAAAACACCCATGACACTGGGATGGCTTTTATTTTTCGATAAAATCCTACCTAGGGAGAGACGAGCACCCAACGCTAAGCTTGGGTGACCGCCCCAATTTATTCCCTCTTTTGTTCAAGTGCTCATACAGAAAAAATTAATTTTTAACAAAACGATTATCAAAATAAAATTTATTTATTTTTAGCTACAAAAAATACAATTGTTTACGAATTACTCAAAATTAAAGCATTTTATTATTAAAATTCATATATTTAAATTAATATGTATGGAAATCTTCTTTATGAATTTTGGCGAAACAATAGCCTAGAAAAATATATTGTTTTTTTTTTTATTTCTGCCAACTTTTAATTAATCGTCACATATTTTAATTTTTAAAAATATTTGTGTCAGAATATACTGTCAATATAATATTTGAAATGTGAAATACAGACTTTGAAAAGGTTTAATTACGGAAAGAGAACATGGTATTCAATATGTTCACGTAGGCTTCGACGGTCGTCAGATGTATTTACCGTTTCTTCTTCCGGGTTGGACCGTGTCAAGTTGTTGATAGCCACATCATGTGATGGCTTCTTCAGGGCTGAAAAGAGAATGTGAGTTGTAAAAAGTTGTAAATTTTACAACTCTCATTCTCTTTTCAGCCCTGATGAAGCCATCACATGATGTGCGAAAGCTCGGCAAATAAATACAATTTGACACGGTCCAACCCGGAAGAAGAAACGGTAAATACATGGTATTCAATAGTAGATGAAGTATGCAAAAATTTATTTGTAATCCCATTGAAGTGGCCAAAAAAAAAAAAAAAAAAATTACATCTCTTTATTTTATTGCTCAAAGAAATGTTTGTTTTATCTTTATAAATATTTTATTTGGTTGTGGTATTTTATCCCACGTAAATTATAAACAATTAATGAGAGGGAATAGAACATAAAAAACTATCTGTCTCAGCCAGGAATCGAACCTGGTTCTCCTGCTATCCGGGCCGGTGTACTTGCCAGTTATACTACCAGGACGCGTTAGTTGTCTCATTCAATTCCCTCTACACTAGCAAGAGCCTGAGCTGACATTGTCATACATTTTGTCGACTCTCGTCATTTTTTTTATTTAATTTTTTCTTTATAAATATTTTATTTGGTTGTGGTATTTTATCCCACGTAAATTATAAACAATTAATGAGAGGGAATAGAACATAAAAAACTATCTGTCTCAGCCAGGAATCGAACCTGGTTCTCCTGCTATCCGGGCCGGTGTACTTGCCAGTTATACTACCAGGACGCGTTAGTTGTCTCATTCAATTCCCTCTACACTAGCAAGAGCCTAACCCACGAGAAAGACGAGAACTTCGTCTTAAACTCGAATGAGCTGACATTGTCATACATTTTGTCGACTCTCGTCATTCTTTATTTAATTTTTTTTTATAAATATTTTATTTGGTTGTGGTATTTTATCCCACGTAAATTATAAACAATTAATGAGAGGGAATAGAATATAAAAAAGTATGAGACAACTAACGCGTCCTGGTGGTGTAATGGTTAAGCACGCCGGCCCGGATAGCAGGAGATCCAGGTTCGATTTCTGGCTGGGTCAGATAGTTTTTTATATTCTATTCCCTCTCATTAATTGTTTGTTTTATCCTTTAATAGGTTCAAAACTCATGGTTTATCCACACTCTAACTGATTCAAAGAATGCTTAAAGAGAATTGATTTTATGAGAATTCAGATTTGATATATATTAGTTATTCATAAAGTTTGTATATTTATTTTATAATAGTATAAATGTTGCTAAGCTTGAATTAAATTTAATAAAAAGGGAAGACGTACACATTACAAGAGCACAAAATAAATTATCTTATCTGAAGAAATATATTCTATTTTATACCAGAAAAACAATTTTTTAATAACCCAGAATTTTTTGAGAGTGTTTCTGGAGAAAATTAAGCCCGATTAGGTGACATTACTTGTAGATAGAACGCTATGCTGACAATACACCTTCTTTAGTAGGACGTGTGTCGCGTATCGCATCACACATTCTTGACGTATGTTTCCACGCTAGGCACCTTTTTAATTTTTTATAATTATTTTATGGCGGAACTATTGATTTGTAAAATTTTTATGTTATTTTTTTTAAACCATTTTTATTACGAAGCAAATTCCAATATAATTAGTGCCGAGAAAAATACTCATAAGAGAGAACAATAGATTTTTGATTTTTCTAGCTCAAAAGTATTGCGCATTTGAACTTATTCGTCGTTTTTTGTGATACATTTATGTTTTATCATAACTTTAGATAATATTAAATGGAGGACACTTCAAATTCTTATTTATTTATCTTCTCTTTTACAAAAAAAAAAAAAAATTGATTATTTTTTTCTCTGCTCTTGATGACTGGAAAATTCCTCTCAATAATAATATATCCTGAAATTCCACTTCCACTATCGTTTGACTTTTATTGTATTTTTATTTTGCGTAGATAAATTGGCACTGCTATCGCCCGTTACGAATTCATCCAAAGGTATAGGAGAACGTTATAAATACTGAATTTAATTCCCTTATTTTAAAAATTGCATATGATAGTTTTTATAATATGATAGAACTAGTTAAAACACAAATATTCACAAACAAAAATACACACTCACACACAGTTATTTATATATATATAGGAANTATATATATGTATAATTTTAGACAGATTTGCATTATGGGATCTAAGTATATAGCTGTTTTTCAAGCTTGATGAATCTTCATCTGGCCTTTTTATATTTCTTACTACAGAATAAGTTTTATTAATAAGTAAGATCAAATGGTTTTTTTTTTTTGTACAAATTACCTAAATTCCGAAAATTGATTAAATTATTTCTTAAGCTCCAGCGGTCTTATTAACTTAGATCAGTTAGTGGCATTAAATTTGTACATATGTATTATATATTTTGAGAGCCCATTGAAAGTTGCACGCTGTTCAGGATGTAATTTCTGAATAAAGTTTTAATAAAAAAGAAAAAAGTAGCATTACAAAGATTTAAAAAAAAAGTCCAAAAAGTCTGCTTGGTCTTCTCCACACGCCACCTACTGTTCTAGTCTTTAACAATATTTTACTTACTATTTTTATGTTGAACCAATTTTTAGCGATAAAACTATTTGAAAATAAAAATTATCAAATTATTCTTTGATGTTGAATAATAGTCCTTACAGAAAAAATACCATTTTAAAATTATTACTGAAATGTTAGGAGTGAGTTAATACTACTTCCTACAGTCTATAATACAATTTTGTCAATTTTCTCAAAGTATCTAGGTGGAATTACTTATAAATCTACTTGAACATTGATGGAAAGTAGAAGGACAAAGCTCTACAAAAGGGTCAAGGGTAGGGGGGAAATTTAAGAAAATCAGCCAATACCCTTTCTGCATTGCTTCTTCCCTTTCGACACAATTACCTTAAAAGGAACATAAATTTGTCGTCTCTTTCTTCTTCTCTTACTGTCACTGAGTGGATTATTTGCTCTTCACTTGAAGACCTGCCAGAGGAAATACACTTAAGACTTAGTTGGCAAAAAAATGGAATATACTTAATGGAGCTTTTGCCATTGAAACTTTTTTGTTTTTGTTTTGTTGTCAGTTTAGGCATATGTTTATATCCTTGAAAATTTACACTGGGAGCTAATTTTAACTAAAGTTAATTTAATAGTAGGTCCATCATTCAAGAACCTTAATTCAGGAATATTAAGTATTAAAGTTGAAAATGGGGCGCCAGGCTAGCTCAGGGGATCCGTACGGGTCTCGCAATCCTGACGCTGCGGGTTCAAATCCCACCCAGGTCAATCTTTTATTTATAATACAGAAGCTTGTCCTGAGCCAATTGTAAAATGGTATTTTTTCTGTAAGGACTATTATTCAACATCAAAGAGTAATTTGATCATTTTTATTTTCAAATTGTTTTATCCCTAAAAATGAGCTCAACATAAAAATAATAAGTAGAATATTTTTAAAGACTAGGGAAGTAGGTGGTATTTGGAGAAGACCAAGCAGACTTTTTGGACTTTTTTTAAAAATCTTTGTAAGGCTACTTTTTTATTTTTTTTAAACACTTTATTCAGAAATTACATCCTTAACATCGTGCACTTTGCAATGTGCTCTAAAAATATACATTTCTTATAGAAAATCTCTCAATTTTAAAACTCAGTGGGAAAAACGCTTTCAAAGAATATTGAATCTATTCTACGAGAACACAAATCACGAGCATAAAATGTACCTTTAGCTGCCAAAATTTTATCATCTTTTATAGGAAAAGGGAATAAAAAAATGTTATTAGCAATTGCTACTGACAAGACTGATGTATGGAACGGACATTCGACCATCTACGCCCATAGGTTTCTCTACGTTCTGTGTCCCTTTCATTTCCTCCTCTTTATATATATATAAACACACACAAGCACAACCAATTAATTAGTGAATTGTAAAAGATATAAATTTCTAACATTTTTTGCCTTCCATGTAACCATTTAGGGTATTGATTGGGTAGAGATTGATTACCAATAGAAGGGTTTTATATCCCTTTGAAGGCTTCAGGCTGTGCTCGTGGCGGGGCTCGAAACCACTACGTCTGGNAAAAAAAAAAAAAAAATTAATCCCTGTGATTTTTGCTACTACTGCTGCTAGTCTCTCTTCATTCTTCACTGACGAATGGCGAGAGATCTCCGAAAATTTTACTCCTTGTGATTTTACCTTTTTCTTTGTTCACTGCACACTCTATCCCACCTGTTCTTGTCTACTACATATCAATGCCACGGTATTTCATTTTCTTACTATACTTTATACATATTTATTTATTTATTGCACTTAATCTTGTATTTAGTTTCCGAGCTTTATCAATTTTCTGGAAAACGTTTTTGCTTCTTTCATGATGAGTTCTCCCTGTTCGTAGTCAAATGGCATGGTGCTATAAAGACTTTCCAATATCCCTTTCTCGCGGAAAAACTTTTAGCCCTTCATTTTACACCGCTATTTTCACTGAAAGTTTCCTTTGATCGTCTTACACTATATAAAACTTATCTGTCTGCTCTTGACAGCTTCTAAAATTGTCTCTCGCATTCTCTAAGTTGAAGCCCACTACGTCTTTGATTCTTTTCTTAGATATTTTTTTTTTTAAATTCTTTTTTTGATCTATTATAAAGTTTCTATTATTTTTTCTTAATAGATAAATGCATTTTTAAACTAATATTTTTGAAAACAAATATAATATTGAATGCCACGAATTACTTAATAAAAGTATAAGTAATGTTACTGGTTTCTTACATTATTTAAATTATACTGCAGAAGAAATATATAGATAAGTAAAAACATAAGTATTTTCATAGGGTATTTGGAAGATAATAAAGAAAAGTTCTTAAACTATATTTAAAATTCAGCCGTTATTGTATCCACAGCTCTAGTGGTTTCAGGGAGAGAACGCTAACCTTCGCTTGCACCCTCTTGAAGGGTGGTAAGACAAATATAGACCCAAAGGATGGCTTGGTAGTTACTGAATGATTGTTATTGTTAGAGTGATCACTGTGCTTGCCTGTCACTGAGCTGCTCTCAATACAGCCTCAGTATACTCTAGAGAGTCCCTTTCACTACATACCTTCTCCCTTCGAGGATCGCGGGAGCCCTTCTTGGTTAGGAAGGCTTCCTTCACAACTTGTGAAGGACTTGGGACAGAGTGAGTTACAGGGGATGAAATGGGCTTAGAAGGGTGCAGAGGACGGCTGCAAGGCGACTGAGAGTAATTCGTTCTATTTTATTTTTGTTAAAGACTAGGGA
The DNA here is from genome assembly GCA_000696205.2 of Oncopeltus fasciatus. Classification (NCBI taxonomy): domain Eukaryota; kingdom Metazoa; phylum Arthropoda; class Insecta; order Hemiptera; family Lygaeidae; genus Oncopeltus; species Oncopeltus fasciatus. The sequence continues at coordinate 154,905 of KZ808031.1, forward strand.
AGCATGTGACGTAATGGTCAGACCTTTCGAGAAAGGATTCCAACTGCTTCCTTCTTCGCAGGAGCAGAAGAAAATTAGGTCACTTAGAAATCCCTATTAGATTCTTCTAGTCCTGACTCGGCTTTTATAACTTATAGCGAAGTTATAAAAGTAGCTCGCCAGCGGCCCTGAGTCAATGTTGATTTAGATTCAGCCAGTGTCAGTTTCCGTGTCAGATCAGGCCTCAGAGCGTCGGGCTAATTCTGGTCTTTGCGGAGTCGGTAACAGTCAAATGTTATGTGACAGTAATTAGTGCGTTTTCTGAGACCACTATATGAATTAAGACATTTAATTTATTTGTTTATATCTCTTAATTAGCTGTAAGTGATTTTTTTTATTTTTATTTATTTTTTTATTAGAGTGTAAGGGCAGTAGGTTATATTATTTTTAGTAGTTATATTAATTTGTTATAAAAAATTAACGTAAATTTATATTTGTTGTTAATTTATATTGAGACTAAATTAGTGAGTTGCTACTAAAATAATTTGAACAATGCATTTGTGGGACTTACAGTAAGAAACTTCTGTTGTTCGAGAATGTAGATTTCAAATTTTCATGTATAATTTTAGAATGTTTTTAGTGAATGTTGATTTCTTTCATGGTGTAAATATTCAGCAATTAAATTTATTAATTAGCTAGGTTATCTAGAAATATGAACATTTACTAGGGAGAAAGGAACTATAATTGAAAGATAATGTTTATAATGAGTAATGAGTTTTGTTGAGGGTGTGTTTTAAGTTTTTTTGTGTATAAAAGTTCGTTGTTTTTGTTTAAATGTAAATGTAAATTAAGGTTTGCAGGAATTTTATTTTTGTGTAAAAAGTACAATTGGAACAGTAATTAAAATTCTTTAGGTAAAAAAGGAAATTTTGCTTCTTTAATAAATAAGGACTCTATTTTCTTATAGCCAGTTTAAAATCTTGTATTTATAAGACAAAATAAACAATGTTATTTTACTTGATTCCTTTATAGTTTTAATTAAACAATATGAATAATGTCTTAACAATACTAAATTTTTAATGCTTATGGGAAATTATATTTTTGTAATATTTAAGTTTTATTCATTAGAAAATTAATTTAATTAAGTATAAAAACAGTTCTTTGGCATTTTAGTTATTTGTAATTTAAATTTGGAACGGAAAGTTTTGATCATTAAGCCAATAATTTATTTTAAGTGGCTTTAAGGTAATTGGATTGATGTTAGAGAAAGTTATATTCTCGATCCTTTTTTGTTTTGTGATCCTATTTTGTTTTGTGATCCTATTTTGTTTTGTGATCCTATTTTGTGTTGTCCTGTCGTTACCAGGCGACGACTCCCACTTGAATCTAAACCGAAAACTCAAGGTCATTATTCATATATTTTTTTGTCCCAGATCCTTATATAAAATACAATAGGACGATGGTAATCTACTGTATAAATTAGTTCTTTAACATGATTCCTTACACATGAGGATTTTGGGTTTACTCAACTTAGGCTCAGAAAATAAATGTTCAAAAGGAGAGTTTGCTGACCGTAGATATTATTCTTAGATGATTTTAGTTGGGGTTCGGTCAAGGTAGATCCAAAAAACACAAATTTAAAAAATGTGTTTTTTTAAAGAATTATCTGGCAGATAATCCTTTATTAAAAAATACATTTATAAATTTGTGTTTTTGGATCTACCTTGACCGAACCCCAACTAAAATCATCTAAGAAAATAAATGCTTATATATCCAAAATTGAACGGCATCAAATACCCTCAAAAGGATTTAGTAAGCAGCAACTACTTGAATAAAATCATGACTTTAATTTTGTATGTAATCGCTTTACATATTCACTTTTATTCCATTGAATTTGAGGTGGATAAATAAAATTCCCAGCTATGCTCGGGCACTCTTCAATATTTCTATAAGCCTTTCTGGTTTAGCATTTAGAAGGGTTTTGGCTTTTGAAACCGCTTTCATTCACACTCAGAAAAAGATTACTGTGTTTTTAAAAGTGTATTTATTTATTTAGCACTGAATAATACGCCTCTCCAGGGAATTCGACTTTTGCTGACACACTCTTTACACACATCCTCTGACCTAAATCCAACGACGTCCCGCTTCTTACATACTATTTCCATTCAATAACACTGTTTCATTCAGTAGAAATTTAATTACATTTCTATTTTTCCCCATTCACAAATATATGTATAAATACACACACGCTAACTTATATACGTCACCTTCATTTGCACATCATTTATAGCTATATAAATCCTTATTTGGTGTTAGTAAGGATTAGGTGTGACTCGTAAGAATGAACTAAATAATCTTTCTTAGATGATTTTAGTTGAGGTTCGGTCCAAAAAGGTAGACCAAAAAAAAAAAAACACAACTTTAAAAAATGTATTTTTTAATAAAGGATTATCTGCCAACGTTTTGGCTTACATTGCAAGCCATCTTCAGGGCTAAAAAAATACAATTTCATGAGACTACATACATAATTGAAATTAATATAATAGAGAATTGCAATTATATAATGTGATATCAAGAGCATGAATGTAGAAAGAAGCCGAAACGTTGGCAGACAATCCTTTATTAAAAAATACATTTTTTAAATTTGTGTTTTTTGGATCTACCTTTATGGACCGAACCCCAACTAAAATCATTTAAGAATAATATCTACGGTCAAAAAAACTCTCCTTCTAAATAAATTTTGTTCATTTACTCATCCATCTCTTCAAAAAATACTTCAAATACTTATAACACAGCAAGAATGCACTCACAGAAAATCAAAGTTTTATTAATTTATGAAAAAAACAACAACAGATTTCGCAGGTATTGACCAAGTATTTTTTTGCTAATAATGACTGTCATATGTCAATTCTAATTTAGCCATTTTTCATAAAGTTTTTGGAAACGTAACAGTATCTATGCCTCTGAACATTATTAATTAAACTCCAGATTTGGTTTTCGAAGGAGATCATTTGCCTGGTCAAAAGAAACCTCGTTAGTGGTCAAAAGAAACCTCGTTAGTTCTTAACGAGAATTTCAGCGGATCTGAGTTTTTTTTTTTTTGTGAACATGTGGGTTGAGCTGAAGGATCAAATCGGGATGGCGTATTCTTAGGATTCTGAGGAAATATGTCACTTGCTTCCAGAGAACACATAACTGTTCAGGAGGTTTAGGAAAATATGAGAGATTAAATATGTCAGATACAAATCTATGTTGTGCAGAGCTTTGATTAGCGTTGAAGAAATATTTAAAATGATGGTAACGCTCATACATGTCTTGAAATTAGCTTAGAACAGGTAGAGTTCGAAATATCTCTATTAAATAAACATACGGGCCTGTATTTACATGAATCATCCCCTCTTCAGGAGCCTAATAAAGCTTAATATAGCTAAGCTTAACATTTAGTTTTGTGGGACATTTAGAAGGAAGCCCAAGTTAGACTAGTCAAGAATGCTAATGTTTCGAAAGAAATGAAGAACTTCACGTCTATTTCACAACTTTCAGTGATGAGTAAAATTCTAATTTTCCCTAACTTCTTTGTATTTTAACTTCAGAATAGTAAAAAGGCTTCTTGTAGGGTAAGTAATGAACTTGGGGTAGTGTTGAACTCGGCATGCTTAATAATTAACATTGTATATTCACCCTTTGATAATAGAACAAAAGTTGATGCTCTTTACCTGGATTTTCGGAAGGCTTTTGACGGTATTCTTTTGAAAACTAAGGTAATCCTTAAATTAAGAAAAACATGGTAATCCTAGATCCATTACTTTTTTCCTTTAAGTTTTATCTGGACGGGAGAGTACAAATGATAAGATGGATTGGGGAGTTTTGTAGAATTATCCCAGCAAGATCGAGAGTCTTCAAAGGATTAAGTGTTACATTATGGGCTTCTCTCGTGTAAATAGCCGATTCTTTCGCAAAAAATTAGGAGGGCTGAGAAATTGTTTTCTTCCCAATGTTCAACCAAGTCTTAAGTTTGAACTGTGAAGACCTGCAAAGGGACTTGAATGAGGAAGTGATTTTTACAAAATCAAGTGGAATTAACTATTGATAAGTGAGAAGTTATAACTCATTCGAAGAAGCGACAGTATTTAAAATATCCTTACTCTTTAAAGATGATTCCAATTGAAAGTGTATTAGTAATGAGATATTCATGCGTTCTAATGAAAATTGGTCAGTGATTGAACCAACAAGTAATTTGATCTTTTGGAATGTCTCTAAAAAGGTGGGTTTCCTTCGGAGTGAATCAGTGATATCACTGTTACTAAAGATAGGTCATCTCTTCGGCATATGTACTTTGAAGAGTAGAGTATGCCCCAGTAGTACAGAGTATTATTTATTTATTATATTACCCTAGACAGAGCATGACATCCTTATGTCCTGTTATACCCCTTGGTATTTACAAGAATCTAATTCACATTTTGAGAAAACCCTCTTCAATTAATGATCGGCTGAAATCAGATAGCTTGGAGATTAAGAAAAAGATAGGGATTTGGAACTTCTTCAAAGTATCTCATTTTGAATGTGGATTCTCGAGAACTGCTCGCTTAAGTTCCATTAACGTCCCTACTTAGGGAATTGTATACTTAAATACATATAGTAATGTAATGTATATTTAATACATATTAAGGCATTTGATCAGTGAAAGACTAGAGGAGAGATACAAAGGAGTATATGCCTCGAGGGGAATGGTGGTGCGTTGTGCGGGAGACAGCGCACAGGTGAGTGACTCCGATCCGCGGGTAAAAGTAGTTCCTTTCACTGATCCCCCTCCTCGCAACGAGAGCAATTAGTTCTGCCAGGAGGGTGTGTGTGCTCGCGAACGACACGCCGCCACTCAATCATCCCTCGGCACTCGCATTAGCCCTACTTGGCGGCCGAGGGCCCATCCCAGTCCCAGGGNTTGACCGAACCCCAATAAAATAATATCTACTTATAATCTCTACGGTCAAATACTCTCCATTTAAAGAGTAAACATTGTAAGCCATCTTCAGGGCTATCATGAAGACGAGAGGGGACGTCCTGTTCCTAGGTTCACATGACCGATCCCCCCCCACCCCCCTACCCCTAAAGAAAAAGAAAAACGTAATGAAAATATTTATTGTTTATGTAGCTCTTAGAAGAAACCTTATGTTTTATATATGCCGTCTAATACAACCTCAAAGTTGAATCTTAATTTCAAAATTTCAACACCAAACACCTCATTTTCAAATGAGCATAATATAAATCTTAATATGACTCTTTGATTATTTTTTTCTTAGAACCACTATTAATATAGTTACATATGTATGTTTTCTATTTTTTTTTACTACCCCTAATATATCCATAGCATTTTCTATACGAAGCTATCTAGTCCCAAAATAATTTTCACTAGTGTTTCCACCCCTAGCCTTTATATATATATAAACACACACAAGCACAACCAATTAATTAGTGAATTGTAAAAGATATAAATTTCTAACATTTTTTGCCTTCCATGTAACCATTTAGGGTATTGATTGGGTAGAGATTGATTACCAATAGAAGGGTTTTATATCCCTTTGAAGGCTTCAGGCTGTGCTCGTGGCGGGGCTCGAAACCACTACGTCTGGCACAAGTTTAGCCCTTAAGGAGTTAAGTTAAGACCCTTAAAGAGCTAAGTTGACATCGCAGGAGTTGTTTAGTGAAAGCATTCCGTATATCAGTATTAACAACTTTGTCTACAAATATAGATTTATTTACAAATAATAAATCGTTTGAAGACATATGATAAATATTAAATAAAGGTAAAAAAACAAATATAGTAATAAAAAATAAATGCGAGGGAGTATAATAAACTCTCGCTAGTGTGTCGGGAATTTAATAAGTTATCTAGCTCGTCCCGGTGTTGTAATGGACAGTATACCGGCCCGGAAAGCAGGAGATCCAGGTTCGAGTCCTGGCTGGGACAGATAGGTTTTTTATTCTATTCCCTCGCATTAATTGTTTAAAATTTACTTGGGATATCAAACCACAACTGAGTTAATATTTACAAAATATAGTACTTGATCTCTAACTGTTCTCATATTCTCCATAGCTGATTTAGCTGAAAAACCCTATTTATTTTCGGTAAACTTTATTGGACAATTGGCCCATACCGCAGGAAAAATCGTAAAATAATGTCAGTACGTTGAAATGTACTTCTACAGTCATTAAAATGGTGCAGACTGACCATTGCAATTAGTTCCATTGAATGGGGAGAAATAATAAAAAAAAAAATGTAATTCGATCTTACAAGTTGTAAAGGAAAGTGAGGAGTATAGAACTCCTGTGAGACCAGTAAGAGGGTATGAGGATCAGGGTTGACATTTAGATCACTCGCTGCAGGTTCAACTATTATTTTTATTTTATTTTTCAAATTAATGACAATAAGAAGTCATTATTAGTTCATGCTCAAAGCCCTCTCTTCTCACCTTGCAGTGATTTTAATTATAAATGATTTTGGTTATGTTTACATGGGATACCAGCTTAGGCGTACCCATACTCCAGCAATACCCTTTATCCCTTTCCTTAAAGAAAATATTTTTTTCTTGCATTAAGTCTTTCGACTTTTCGCTTCGTGAGACATGTGTCTACTCCTTTTTCTATTTCTATTTTCATCTTCTATTTTCATTTTAAACATTATTTTTTGGTTTTCTTCTAATTTCTCTAATCATTATTAAAACTTTGTTTTATGTAACCTATTTTTTATGCGTGGTCACTGCTTCTTTCCTTTTGTCAGTTTTGAGAAAAATCATCTTGCATTCGTTGTTTTATTTTTCTTTTCGTTGATTAAGCAACTATAATGTGATTAAATATATTATTAACTAATTCTTCTATTGTTAAAAACAAACATAGTTATGTCCAAAATAACATTTTACACTTTTAATAAACTGTCGGTATAAAACTCACTTTCTAATAACCATTAAATAGCCATTCAATTTATGCATATAGTATAAAGAAGGCGGAAGTCTAAAATCTGTTGAATTAAAGAATTATTATCATTATTAAAGTTGTTCACGTAGGCTTCGACGGTCGTCAGATGTGTTTACCGTTTCTTCTTCCGGGATGGACCGTGCCAAATTGTTGTTATTTGCCGAACTTTCGCACATCTTTTGATGGCTTCTTCAGGGCTGAAAAGAGAATGTGAGTTGTAAAAGAGAGATTTTTAAAATCCAGGTTTTAAAACACCTGGATTTTAAAAATCTCTCTTTTATAACTCTCTTTTTCTTTTCAGCCCTGAAGAAGCCATCACATAATGTACGAAAGCTCGGAAAATAACACCAATTTGACACGGTCCAACCCGGAAGAAGAAACGGTAAATACATTATTAAAGTTGATAATATCAATTATATCATAATTTTATTGTAACGAGGGAAACAATTTTTCTTAATATCATTGTTATTAACGTTTTTTTCTAGTTCATTATAATTATGTGCTGCCTCTTCAACATTACCTTTACGGCTTTCGAGACTCTTAATCTTGTTTTCAAGAGTGCGTATTTCTGTATAGGTACAATAGCGTTATTTTTCATCTAGCACCAAAAAGTAGTGAAGCCGAAACGTTTTTTATGAAAATATATTTTTGAGAAGGAAATGGAAGTTGTTATTTTGTTGAAATTTGATATCTTTTTGAAAGTTTAAAAAACAAGGATAGCTGGACTCCCGCCAGGAAAACCTATTTTCGTACGATTCCCATGCATGCATGGCATTTACTTCGATGAAAGTCTTTATAATCTTTAGAAGACTAGCCTACAACCCTTTAGTATTTTTATGAAAGATCTTTCTACCCAATATAGGCTGGTGTTCGAGGGCCCATTACCATTCAAGATCGTGGGGTCGGGAAAGTGTGGCCATTTTCTAGAATTACGACCCTATCCCACCGGAATGAACATTGTAAATCCTTCCTTCCGAGATTATCAATACAGATTCCTTTTTTTTCATGTTTCATCCAAGATCCTACTTTGGATTTGGGTCATCATCCTGCAGTCCGCAATAAAGAACAAAGAAATGTATAGAGTCATGGAAATGTGAACTTACGGACAGGGACGTCCTCTCTCATCTTCATGATAGCCCTGAAGATGGCTTACAATGTAAGCGGAAACGTTGGCAGATAATCTTTATTCAAAAATACATTTTTATATATGTGTTTTTTTTTGGATCTACCTTGACCGAATCCCAACTAAAATCATCTTAGAAATGTATTTGGTTTTGTACATTATGAAGAGATAATATAATTTAGTAGTTGTTTTTTTTATTGGAGTTCGGTCAAAGTTGATCCAAAAAAATGCAATTTAAGAATAAATGTGTATATTTTCATTATCTGCCGACGTTTCGGTTTACATTGGCAAATATTGATGGCTACAATGAAAGCGAGAGGGGACGTCGTGTCACTTGGATCCCATATTCATGACAGTCATCGAGGTGGCACAACGTCCCTTCTCGCCTTCAAATGTAAGCCGAAACGTCGGTAGATAATTAAAAAAAATTTTTTTTTTTGTAAGTCTGACACTATCTTCAGGGCTATCATGAAGGCGAGAGTGGATGGACCTGGATAACTGAGAGCTTTCATCAGCATGTGATCAGAGTGATACGACTTCCCCTCTCGCCTTCATGACAGCACTGAGGATAACTTGCAATGTACGTCAAAAAGTCGGTAGATAATTAATATATACACATTTAAAAAAAATTGTATTCTTTGGATCAATCTTGACCGAGCCCCAACAGAAAAACATCTCTACGGTAAAAAAACTCTCCATCTGAAAATAATTTATCATAAAAACATGGTATTTATAATACATTACATAACTGGACTAAGATAGTAATATCACTAGAGGTAATAGTAGCTATTATATGTCGCCTATTACAAAGCCAAAATCTTGTTGCAGTTAATTGAATTAAAATATATCCAAAACCATAGTTATAGTACAGTTCATTATAATTACAACCTAGAACAAAGTTAAATGTAGTTATAGCAAAAACTCTTATCCTTCACAGCCTTCTTTCTTCTACTAACTGCAATGATAATTCATGGTCACTGAAGCCAGTCAGTTTATCATCCCAACTTGTGTTCAAACTTTCTTATGAGTCCCTTCTTTATCATTTATTTTCAACTAAATTTCAAAAACCCACATTTCACAGATGTAACCTTTTAAAATGAGAATTTATCGTAGTTGGATATTGGTAAACTGCATATGGCACGCACGCGGTATATTTCACGGTTCCAGGCCATTTAATTTGCCAACTTCTTACTCTCGCCTATACGTAAAGTCGCAAGCTTTTGAGGAAGCTATGTGAAAACTACGAGGATAGATCCTACGTCTCACTCCTCTGCCGAACACCCTTCCAGGAGGGGGTATTATCTTCTACACCAGTATTTCTATATAAATATAACCTGCTTCATTTAACTGAAATACATTTAATTACATGTATCAATTACCTTAAATTGGTTTGACTTCTAGATTAGAAGTTATCCAAAATTTTAAAATTGCTGACGGTAATTTTAGGCCATAAATACAGAAACGATACGATATTACTACCTTTATTAATTTACCAACTCAATTTTATGTTCTATATACCTCAGCATTAGCCTGAATAATAATTATAAAATGAATGAAAATTAATTGGAAATCAAAAGGAGAGTTTTTTTTTTACCGTAGATATTATTATTAGATGATTTTAGTTGGGGTTCGGTCAAAGTAGATTAAAAAAAAAATACAAATTAAAAAAAGTGAATTTTTTAGAAAGATTATCTGCCAACGTTTCGGATTACATTGTAAGCCATCTTCAGAGCTGCCTATCATGATGACGAGAGAGAACGTCCTGTCCCCTTTGGATCTACCTTGACCAAATCCCGACTAAAAACATCTAATATTGATTGGAAATAATTTTTTAGAACAGTAGATATTCTTAAAATTTTTTAAAAATGTTTTAAGTATTCAAGACAAGTATTGTGTCTTAGCTCTTGATAATGGAATCTTTGCATTCTATGACATTAAGAAATTAAAGAAAAAACAATTGTATATATTTATGAGACTCATTGGTAGACAAAACACATTACTAGTGGAATATTTTCTTGGATAAGGGTATTATTGGAAATATCTCTGGCATTAGTGTTTTCAACTTATGGATTAGAAAAAAACAACTGCGGGAAGGAGTAAAAGTATGATACACATATCTATATATGTACATATATGTCACGTATAACGAGAGTTCTGCTGTAAACCTGCCGCTATAATTTTATTTGTGGAAGTATTTATAAGAGTGGGTAATATTTATAATCTAAACTTGATAAGATGATTGCCGAGGAACTTAAAGTTCACTTGAAAATGATGTTCCAGGCGTCTAGCTTTCGAAGCTCAATAATGAAATATATTTTACTCCAGAGATAATTATTGCAAATACTTTGAAATAAAACTTGATTCTCATAAATAAAAAAAAAGAAATTTTGTGTCTTTCTAGAATGTTTAGCAGAGAAATTTTCGGAGTTCCTGAGGTATCTGCTCCACGAAATGGCACGGATCTGTCTCCCTATTGATCCTGGGCCATAGTCAACACTACTGGGACGCTGTTTGATCACAAAGAGGTACTAGGGGTGAAGGGACAGCTCTGTTGACTGATGACGTCAGAAGCTTCTCCCATATCTCTGTATCTTGTGACAAAATTGGCAAGTTTGGAAAGTTAGTAGACCATCGAGGCTAGTAAACCTTCTTGTCGGGTGACAAACTATATCGTCGCATATGTCCTCCTCTTGTCATGATATAAATGACTCTCAAGCATGAACAGGTTAATTCAAGAAGATTTCTAATGTTTGATTAATGAAGAAAACAGATATGAAACTACTCAGAAGGAACATGGTTTTAGGCCGGCTTGTAGGGTACTGAATTATCCTATTTTTTAAAAATATTATAGTGTAAGCCTCTCTTTCAACCACTAAGTGTCATGAAGTGAGGAACAATCTACATGGTTGCCACCCCATTCTTAACACCCATGGATCAGGAAAAACTTTTATTTATAAATTAAAGATTGACCTGGGAGAATTTGAACCCGAACGGATCACCTAGGCTACCTTGGCATCCCTCATCCTATTTTATATTGAATGATGTCTTCTTTCCAGGTCTTATATGAATTCTACAGACCAATATTTTCGAAAATTATGTTCAAAACTATTATTTTCTATAAATTATTTCATATCTCCAAAAATAATAATGACGATATTGAAAATTTTTTAATATAGTCCTCCTCTCTCATCGATTAGATTTTGAAAAAAAAGACAACCTTTTAACAGGGAGAAAATTGAAGCCTATATATTAAGCTTACTGTTTGTATTTTTATAGAAGAAGGCCAATGTTCCGTCAAATCCACATTCTTAATTTTTGTTGTCTTGAATATGGAGTCATTGGTCACATTTTGTCCTTATGTCATTGAATGCCATTTATACTATTTATTGTAATCAAATTACAAAATGTTTTTATTTTTAACAAAATGTAATAACTAAATAAATGTTAAAAAACAAAATTATTTGTCGTATTCTAAATGTTTGAAACATTTTATACATTTTTTCGTATGTCTGAGAATATCTAAGAAAAAAACAGTCCTCAATCCGGCCTGCCTCTGACAATCTTGAGCTCCTATCGATTTCATCACAGAAATAACAATCTCATCCAAGAAATTGCGATGTGGACCTCCAATATCGAAAGTGATTTCTTTATTTGTAAGATTTTGCACCCTAGGGCAAATATAAACAAACAGAAAACAAAGAAACACTACAAACACAAATATTTTTAGTTGCTCTTAATTCAGAAGTAGTTTCAATCTGCTAAAAGTATGTCTCGGGAGAGGAATGGATCATTAGGGACAGCTATCGGACAAAATCAGATCTTGAAGCACCCTGGAAATTTTTTTGCACTTTATATTTAAATGTGCAATAAAAAATATAGCTTAAAATTCAAACCATTAAATTCAGTAAAGATTATAAGTAGATTTTATTTTTTAGGGTTCGGTCAAGGTAGATCCCAAAAAAATAAAATTGAAAAAAATGAGTATTTTTTAATTATCTGCCGACGTTTCGACTTGATCCAGGTGACAACACATCCCCTCTCGCCTTCATGATAGACCTGAAGGTGGCTTACAATGTAAGCCGAAACATTGGCAGATAATGAAAAATACCTTTTTTTTTTAATTATATTTTTGAGAGCTTCCTTGAATAAACCCCAAAATAAAGAACATGTTTTATCTTTAGATTCCATTACGGTTTTCAAATCACCGCATCTCTTTGAGTAGCGATTTAATTTCTCCATTCCTCTTTTTAACACACTGTAACCAACATTTAAAAAGTCCTTCTTGGAAGACACAATTTGATCAGATTCCTCAGGTTATTGTCGTTTGTGGTGTTTTAGCCTCCCTTCTTCATTTATATTTCATTTTTTCTCATTGGAATTAAAAAATTAAAATTTAAGAAACATTAAGCAGCAAGATTCGTTGAGTTAAAATAAGGATTGAGATAAAGTTTACTGGTGTGAAGATCAGCTCTGCTTACGGATGCCATCTGGAACTTCAATTATTTCTCTGTTGTTCTGTGTTCGTGACTGGAGGAGCCGTTGCCCCTTGAGGGAGGGAAAACTTTCTTATTGGACGACAAACTTCATCGTACTTAATTTCCCACTTTGCTGATGGTAAAATGTCCGCATGCAGGAGAAGAGTAGACTAAGGAGAGTTTTAACGTTCCATTTTAGATTTAAAAAGAAGCGATGGTTCAGTAAAAGAGGATCCGTTCAAGACTCATGTGACACTCCGGGTTCGAGTCCCGCGCTGGATAATCTTTTATCGAGAAATAAATGACTCATGTCCCAGTGTCATGAGTGTTTAGGTTGGCATGGATTCTTTTATATAACTCTTCAATTTATGAACATTGTGCGCAACTAACATGAAGTGGTTGAATGGATGGTAAAATAAATCTTTTTAAAATAAGTGTTAGCCTCCCATTCAATCATTTATGGTCATAGAGGGAGGGGCTATCAACAAGTTGCTATCCCATTCTAAACATTCATGGCTCAGGACAAGCTTTTACTAATAAATAAAAGATTGCCCTAGGTGGGATTCGATCCCGCAGTGCCAGGATTATGAGAGACAAACAGATTCCATGAGCTACCCTAGCTAAAGAGCTAAAGTGATGTATATAAATATTTATCGGACTTTTAATGAGAACTTAAGTAAAGGCTTTCTCTTACTTAAACCAATTCTCTGCCGTCTGTGATTTTTGATGGAGCTTAGGAAATATTATGTTAATGAATGGGATTGTGATTAATGCCTAATGCCAATAATGGGATTTTAATTTTCCATACATTGTAATAAATTTCAGTTTAAACTACATTTTTTGTACATTTTTGTCCGATAAGTATATGAGATTCAGGAAGGATTTAGAAATGGCCAATTTGTTTAAACAATTTTTTAAAATTATTTTTATTTATTTATTACATTCTGTTAAAATAAAAACATTTTGTAATTTGATTACAATGAAAACAAACAACAAAATAAAAATAACATTCAATGATAATTGCATAAGGAGAGAAGATGACTAATGACGCCACTCTGAAATTATTTACAGTTAATGTTCCGAGGAGGTCGTGGGGCCATCTACGTTTGAGGAGTTGTGAGACAAGCTCTATACTAGTGGATTAGGATGGTATGGCAGTTTACTGTGGAAAAGGATGAAGCGGGAAGAAATGAAGTCTTGAACAAAAGGGATATTAAAATCGTGGTGAAGGGGGGAATTGGATACGTAATAGGGAGCGTTAGCGATTATTCTGGGTGTTTTGGATTGAAAGAACTGGATTCTTTGGATGTTGGAAGGCTTGGCGCCACCCAAGATTTCTACCCCGTAAAGCCAGATTGGTCGTAATAAGGTTTTGTTTGACGTCAGCTGATAGAAAGCATATTTGCGAGATATTTACGAATGTACTTGGAGGATTGAGTGCTTCTCGCTTCCTCTACTTCTTGGCCGGACTAGAGGTGACATTAGCTTCCTCTTCATCATACTTTAATGCTTTCAAGACAAGATTAGACATTTATGCATACTTAAGTTCATGTCTAATGAAACATAGGAAGCCTGCTTAGTATACTCTACGCCGCTCGTTGGTTATTTTATTTTTAGCTATCCAAATTTATTTATTCTTAAAAATCTTTATACTTCATCTATTTAATAATAAAAAAAACACAAATCTTTAACCAAACTTTTACCTCAAGCTTGAATTTAATGTAGATTTGCAGGAAAAGTACGAGTGAAAATTTTAGAGTAAAAAGTGACATGGTCAGCTGAAATTTCAGTTTGGCTAGAAGATATCTTTGACGGAATTCTAGAGAGAATAAAAAGAAAACCCGTTTAATATGAGAAGGAAAATGATGGAATCTTTCCCTTATTTAAGCATCAAACAGATTGACAAGAAGGGTATGGCTGGCTAGCTTTCAATCTCACTTCTAATCAGGGCGCCAAGTCCACTGTCACACCCCAGCCATCCGTCCTTCAATTTCGCCCTTCTCGCAGTTCTCTTATCATTCATGAATCTTGAGCAGACCTCAGCTCTGTCGGGGAATAAATTCTGTGCTGGAGTTCTCTGTTTCCCCACATCTCATGGATTCCTTCATGGCATACAATGTCCTATGATTCATAAAGAAACATTTTTCTGGATAGCTGAAATGGTATAATAACACTAAATGAATTTGTTTCCTCTGTAGCGTAAATTAATTCTATACTTATATTTATATATAATCTTGAGTTCAGCTGAGGTTTTTGGAATGTTGGCAATTCTTTAAGGAGACATTCCTTGGTGTACCGCTGGCCTGTAACAGTCCCCTGTTTTTGTAGTACCACTCGCTCCATACTGTCTCTCACATCTATACATTTCGCCACCATTCTCTTCCTGACAGATCTTCCGGAGAGGATCATGGACCTATCATGATGTCTTATCACACATGCGTGAGATTGGGATGTTGTGACGTCACAGTAAAAAAAGCCAAGTTTCGTCACTTTCCACTACACTGTTTACGTTAGAGACTATTCCATTCTGAGCTTTTTCATGATTTCCTTGCAACATTGGATATGACGCGCCATTGGATACAATTCCACAGAAATAACCCCCTATCCTCGTTCAGCATTGCACTCATCATGGAATTAAAGTATAAATGATTTGGATTACTAATATTTTAAGTTATCAAATTTTAATTTTAATTTTAATTTAGAAAATAAATATATTATTCAACATAATTATTGTTAAAATTCTAATTTAAATAGTGATTTTTCAGATTGCAATATTTGCTATCATACCTTCTATATCCGTCTTCATTAGTTTCTGCAAATCATCTTCTGTTGGCGAGCGCTACTCAACTATTGAATACAGACAGTGACTGTGAACACATGTATTCGGCCACGAGGATGGACAATGTCCGAAAGCGCTCGCCAACAGAGGATGGTTTGCAGAAACCAATGAAGACGGATAATAGAAGGTATCATAGTTCTATATTCATTGGTAGTGAAAATAACCCTTTAGATTATTTATAATATTTGCTTTTGTTTCACGCTTTAAAACTAAATTAAACTCCCCCCAATTTTAGTTTTACATTTCAAAATTGTGTTCATCAATTTAGATTCATGTTTCAAAGCTAAACTAAAGTACATATTTTTTAAAATATTGACCATAGTTGTGGTATTTAATCCCACGTTAAATACAAGAAATTTCTAAAGGGGTGAGAACAAAAAAATCTTACTACCTCAGTCGGGACACGAACCCCGGTCTCCTGCTTTCCGGGCAGTTATGCTAATCATTGCACTACCGAGATTAGCTAGATAATTTCTTCTACTCCCTGGAATTTACTCCGAATCTAAACCCCTTAGTAAGTCTTATGCTCGAAGGATCTAACATTGTCGGTTATTTGTTAGAATTTGGTTTTTTTTTCTAACGTCCTTGCATTTCTTAAATAATCTCAAAATTTTTTTTGAAATGTCTTTTGAAGGGGCGATATAGACCAGTTTTGGTATATGAAATCACAAATTCTGAATGTTAGTGCTTTGCGGTTTGCGTACGGTGTTAAGTGTTCCCCTACAGAAGTCAGGGAAACTTTATCTCTCGGAGCATATAAAAGACAAGTTACGTTGATGGCCTCTTCAAATGAAATTCTACCCTTGACATAAAAGTCTGTATAAGGAGGGAACTATATTTGACGCTGGTATTTCTCCAGCGAATGTCTAGTAGTTCCTGCCGCACCACAAGGTCGCTTTCTTCTCCGTACTGTTTATTTTTCAGTATCAACATGTTTTCTCTTAAAATATCATTCTCCACCACACTTTCACCACTGTATTCCACACTAGACAGCGCATGGTTTTCGCCCTAGAAAGAAAACTATGTTCAAACGGCAAGAATAGTAAGTAAAAAGAAGAAGTTAAACACGCAAAAATTTTTATCATCCAAAAAACTTTCCTGGGCGAAGAAGAATTGAAATTAATATATATACAAATAATTATTAAATAAATGTATTTTAAAACTTAAGTTCTGATGAGCAAAATAATAATTTTACGAAGGTAAACTTAATTTTTGGTGAGCAAACTAGATTGTCTTAGAACTGACCATGAGGATTTCTTGTCTTATCTATAATCGATAAATTGCTTCAGTATGTCAGTAAATAAAATTATGATTGAATAAGAAATTCGCTTCAGTGTGACCCAAAATACGATAGAGGTAGTGAATAATCATATAAGCAGGTCGCAGGAAGAAGGCTTGTTCCTGACAGTTAATCTAAACTCTTGAAGTTCAAAGTTTATTCGAAAACAACAATATTAACAACGTTGTTTCATATTTGCCCATAGGGTAATATAATATTGTTTAATAAAACCACAAATACATTTATGAACGATTAAACTATACTAACATATAATTGTAAACTATTACTGGTCAAAGTAGATTAAAAAAAATACAAATTAAAAAAAGTGAATTTTTTAGAAAGATTATCTGCCAACGTTTCGGATTACATTGTAAGCCATCTTCAGGGCTATCACGAAGGCGAGAGAGGAAATGTTGCTACATGGATCAAATTTTCATGACTGAGGACACCAATAAAAATGATTTACTAATTACAATTTAATGTTTGAGGGAATCTATCTTTCATTTATATCAATTTTATTTATTTATATGATATAACACATTCACGAAAAACGGTTTTCAATTGTTATATCTTAAACGCTATTATCTTCTACTTATAAATTCAAGTTTCTCTTTAATATTATTTATACACATCTTTATTCAAGCATGAAGAATATGCTTCGATTACGCAGATTCTGCTAGACGGACATTTTCTTTTTTATTAACATATTGCAATATAAGTATATGGGTTATACCACCCCTTTTTATTATTGGGTATATGAGGGGATGAAATGGAGAACCACCGAATTTATAATTGAAAGAAAAGGGAATTTCAAATGAAAATATAGAAGTGGAAATTATACTTCAAATCACATTGCAGACTAAGTATGTAGATATTAGAAAAAAAAAAAGAAAAAAAGAATGTAAGGGAATAGAATAAAAAAATCTTATAACCTCAACCGGTACTCGCACCCGGGGTCTCCTGCTCTTCGGGCAGTTATGCTAATCATTACACCACCGAGGCTAGACAGATAATTTATTCTACTCCCCGCACTTTACTCCGAGTCTAAACCCCCGAGTAAGACTTATTTTTTTAAATTTTTTATTCTATTACCTCTTGTAACCTTGTATAAAATTAACGTGGGATTAAATACCACAACTAATATCAGTATTTAAGAAAAAAGAAGGTTGGTAAAAAAAAAATTATAAATTATATTGATGGTAAACAGTATTTTTTTATGGTTGTAAACAAGAAAAGTCAAGAACTACCTTAAAAAAGAAAATGATTGTGAAAAATATCATATGAAATAGCTCTGTCAGGTGAAAATGACAGAAATTTATTTAAAAAAATACGTTTACATTAATGAGGTTGATGGTAAGTGAACATACGTAACATAGTTTCCTATTCGTAGACAAATCAGAAGCACAAAGATAATTTTTCACTAAATAGCGTTGGGATTTTGAATTTAACTGTACGAAAAGATAGTAATGCTTATTTTCTGAGAGTTTTCGTTCTGTTTCTTTCATTTATTTCCTCTAAAAAAATAAAATAAATAAAACCCACATCATCCCAATGGTTTGATTTTGTATATTTACTTATGTTGTCTGAAATTGCCATTAAAATAGATTTTCACGTAGGCTTCGACGGTCGTCAGAAGTATTTACCGTTTCTTCTTCCGGGTTGGACCGTGTCAAATTGGTGTTATTTGCCGAGCTTTCGCACATCATGTGATGGCTTCTTCAGGGCTGAAA
>KZ808031.1:182861-192929 GCA_000696205.2 Oncopeltus fasciatus
AAAAATCTCTCTTTTACAACTCTCATTCTCTTTTCAGCCCTGAAGAAGCCATCACATGATGTGCGAAAGCTCGGCAAATAACAACAATTTGACACGGTCCAACCCGGAAGAAGAAACGGTAAATATTAAAATAGATTACTAAATATTCAAGTAAATACTCCCGTGTGAGATAATTTTCAGAGTTATATATGATAAGGTATGGAAAGTTAATACTTAATAAAGTATACATATTAATATATGTTAATAGCTCGAAACATCATTGATTTCATTATTAATTGAACTCATTGGCTCTTCAGAATTACAATGCATTATATGTATTGTGTAAATTTCTTTACATTTTATAGAATATCACCCCCGAGATAAATATTTTTATAGCTGGTTATAAATTCACATAGTTATTTTAATGTGAATAGGTAAGTTCAATATTTTATTAAGCATATCAAGATCATTATTCAAGTTAAATTTGATATAATGATCTTGATGTACTAGATTCTAAGAAGTACAAGTTTAACAAAAAGAAAATTGGCAAAAAGTTTTTCTTGATAAGAAAAGTTCGGACAGAGAAATAAAAAAGGTTTCTGTTAGAGGAGTTGTTTAAGAGGACTACAGAAATTCTTAAGATAACTCTTGGGAAAAAAGAGAAAATTACTCAGCTTCCTCACTAAGGAAACAGTACACCTTCCTTTCTCAACAATAGTTTTCTTAAACCAGGATATCCTTCATTCATTCTCATTATTTTATACCATTTAAAGGAAAAAAAAATTAGTTTGGCATCATTTTTCTCCTCACACACCCATTAAAGGAATGTGTTTGTCACAAGTACAGATATGAGATATGGACATAGATGTTGACTCCATACGTCCAAATAGGTCTCAGTAGTGTCTTATAAAGGGTGAGTTTGTTAGTCATAGTTAAAGTTGATTTGCGGTTCATCAGCTTGTAAAGGTTCCAAATCTCCTTATTTAGTTTCTTTTTTATTTATTTTTGTGTTCTATGTTAGTCGAGAGTCAAGATGAAAGCCCAGATACCAGACGCAGTCGGAAGTTGGGATAGGAATATCATCAAAAAAAATTCTGCCTGGTTGTTCCTTCCTTAGTTTTCATCATTTTCTTTCTCAATATTTTATAATATATTGATTACAATCTACAAGATTATTTAATAATTATATAATTCCAGTTTGCAAAAAAACAAACAAAAAAAAAATACCACATTACCCACATTCTTAAATCTTACTATAAATGTTTATCACTGGAGTAGGACATTATTATGAATGTCTTTCAGGAAATTACAAAATCGTGTAGGAATTCAATATAGAAAAGTATCAAAAAGAGAAGGATGCTATTTTTCATTGAAATAATTGTCTGTGTTAAATCGGACCTAACAATAAATCAGCTGAGTTTGGCAAGGTCATCGATGCGTATCTCTCCAGGGGAGATGGAGCGGGGCGCCAGCCTGGAATCAAAACACCCCCTGGAGAAGACACCCCCTCTAAAACAGCAGGGTGGGGGTGGGGGTGGTCTCTTTAAGAGCTACTGTATCTCCCATGCGTTAAATCTAACAGAGAACTTTTTGAGGGTAATATATATTGCTTTTCTTCTTTCAGCCCTACTTCTCAGTTCTCTTTCGGGGGGGGGGTGTATTTTTCACATTCGATGTTTGAAGGTTACCTCAGTAACTTTATTTCCTGAAAATGGAAAGTGCATTACCTACAGAAAATTATAATAAGGGGGGGGGGGATTCTCTGAGACAGGAGCTACGTAATCAAAACAGATTTTCATATGATTCGTAAAAGATGGGTGTATATAAAAGTAAATGAGGACATTGTACTCCATATAGCAGAGAGAACAATGAGTATAAGAAGAAATGATAACTAATGTTCGGTCGCATAGGAAGAGTGGAGAAGCGCTCACCCTTCGTAGTTACATTCTTTAATTTCTTCCTTAATATACGTTTTCGTAAAAATTTTAATAAAAGTAAATTTTAGAAAAATTAATTTACATTTACAATTATAATTAAGCAGTCCACAATCAAAGGATGTATAGTGAATTTGGTTTCAATTTAAAAAAAATAATATGACCCACCTAACACTAAAAAATTTCATTGTTAAATATCTTTCGTAATATTCTATTTCGAATATGTAATATGTTATACCTGTTTCGTATCACAATTAAGTACGAAGATAAAAATATTTCACTTCTGGTGTCTAAACCCCTCGCTACGCTCAATCGACTTCCGCCATTAACGAATTTATTATACGGTTTGTGAAAGAAAAAGAAGCTCAAAAGCCGAATTTGGATTCAATAAAATTGAAGACATTGGAAGTAGTATAGACCCACACACATACATACACATATACAATTTAGAACGAAACATAATGTATGGGAATTCTGCAAATAAATTTATTATATATATATATATATCTTATTTATTAAATAAATATTGTAATTGTATTTGCGGTTTAATTTATATACTTTAATTATGACAAATTAATGTGTAAANCCTGAAGACCATTACTCCAACATACGCTTGACGTTTTACAAATTTTATTATAACAGAATGGTGTTGTGTTAATTATAAAATTAATGGTTATTTGTTTATTTATTTATGATTTATTTATTATATTTATAACAGTGGTCAGTTTGTTTGAATCCTTATTTTAGCTGTTACAGCCTTCTGTATTTTTCAGTAAATTGTTTATTTATTTAATAGAAATTTTCGACTTATCGCACTTCATCAGGAGCTGAATAAAGAGTCGTTGAGACGAGAGGACCGTGCGACCACTCCGCCACTGCAAAGCCGAAAAGTTATAAATTTATAAATATTAGTGGTTGATAGACGAAGGGATTATTTATGTGCTCGGGTCATTCTTGTTTCATTTATTGGTGTTATGAAGTCATTAATCGAAACAGTCCTACTAAACAGTTTTAAATTTCAAAAAAGTGGTTCATATTTACTACCTGACGGAGAAACATCCCTAGCTTTCAGATCACAAAAGATATTGCGTAATTTGCAAACATTTGCCAGCAAAATAATAACTTAAAGTTAATTGATGCTTTTGAAATTTATGAAACTTGGTCGTTAAATTCTCATTGCTTCAATTTTCTCGATTCCATCTTCGTATTAATTAATTTAATGACTAGCAAAGTTCAATGAAAGTTAAGGATATTGAGGTTTAAACATATTTTACGCTTAACAATAAAAATATTCTTCATATTAGCTTCATATTATATTTGTCTGAGTATATGTAGATGCTTATATGTGTTTATATATACGTAAATGTCTATATACATAGCTATTTTTTATGTAATTCTGATAATTTTATACCAATGATCTTTAAAAAACTGTTTTCAAAAAGTAAGTGGATTAGTATTCAATGCGCATAAGTGCTTTCTGTATTAAGAGTTATTTTTATTAATATTTAAAGTTTATTAAATTTCATAAATAAATTCTGCATTTTAAAGGAAATGTTTTTCAAGAAAGAGTTACCTAGACTCCTAATTTTTTGTAAATAAAAGAATGAATACTTTACTATAATTTACTGCAATTTAAAATGATATAACCAATGTAACCATTTAGAAAATAAATTTGCTATAGTTATTTTAGATCTACTACACAATCTGCATTACATAAGCATGCTGCTAAAAACAACATAAATTAATACAAAAATATAAGCCCATTGTTGTTTTATTTTAGATTTAAATTTTTAGGTATTATTAATGTTGTATTTGTCATAATATATATAACATTATATTAATATTTATTATCAACAAATTCTTCTTCCTCATATATTTCATTACCGTTTTTCTATACATCTATATTTTATTCTAGTCATTTTAGTTAGATGTCTGATATTATTATGCTTAAATTTATTTGTAATATATTATATTATATTTTAATACACTTATTTTTGCTTTTCGAGGACTACACCGTGAGTTTAAATCAAGTAAAGTAAGGAGTTCGATATGCACAGATATCTTTGATATAAATGCCTTTTTTTATGAAGTTTATATTACTGTCCTTGCTTCAACTTGATGTATATTGTATTTTTATTTTTCTTAACTTTTAACTACTTTTTCCTATTTTTAGTACCAAATACAAACAAAATTCAGTTTAAAATTTTATTAAGTATGAATTCTTTGAAGCCAGAGATAGTAAATGTTTTGTTTTTAAAATATTTGCTTAATATTTATGATATAATTTAGTTAATTTATTTCAAGAAGTTATTTTAGAAAATTTCTTTTGAAAATAATTAACGATAACCGTGATTTCTAATTATTATTTTGAATCAGTTAAATGGACGAATGAGAATAAAGAGAAATTACCTACCTCACTAGCTCAAATAATGTAATTTCAGGAGGGCCCAAGATGTCTCATGAGTTCGCAGCAGAATTTAAAATACATATTTCGACTAAGTACTTGTGAAGTCACTTACCTCCGGACCCGAAAGTCTCTGAAAAATAAATTTTCTCTTAGTATCCAAAAGTAGCAATACCAATGAGTATATATTACTTTGCAGTATAATCGATGTTTTTTCATGTTTTTTGTATTTTCCGATAGGTTTCTTGTGGCGTTTTCTTAATTCTGTAGCCTTGATATGGAGTAGGAAATGAATTTGCTTTATTATTGGTAGGGGTCACTAATAAATAATAACAATCAGATAAATTAAAGTCAATTTATTATCACGAATAATTTAATATACTAATTACAATATAACCTCAGAATCTACTGCCCTTACTTATTAATACATAAATAATAAAAATATATAATATTACTTACAGCTAATAAGTCAATTATTGTGTACAAATAAATTAAATATACTTATTTACTAAGAGGCCTCAAGATAACTTGTAAATCACTGTCACTTATCACTGTTACTAAGACTCCAACCAGCCTGGACGCAACACCTTCCGAGGTCAAGTATATAATCTCTCGTCTGCCTAAGCGCAAATCACCCGGATATGATTTATGTCTTTGTCTTCCCAAGGGGCAAACATACTAAAATTAAAAGACAAGAACTCAATCGGCGATATGGACTACTATACAGACTCATGAATAAGAATTACAATCTTACGATTAAAAACAAACTGACGCTCTACAAAACCTTATTTATTACCAATCTGGACTTACGAAGTAGAAATCTGGGGTACCGCCAAGCCTTCCAACTTCCAACGAATCCAGTCTTTTCAATCCAAAACCCTCCGAATAATCGCAAAAGCTACCTATAATCTATCCAATTCCTGTCTTCACAACGATTTTAATATTCATATTGTTCAGGATCTAATTTCTTCCCGCTTCAGCCTTTTCCACAGTAAACAGCTATTCCATCCTAATCCATTAGCACAGTCTTTGTCTTTTAACTCCAATCCCTACAATCCTCCAAGTCGACTCAAACGAAGACGGCCCCGCGACCTCCTGGAGGCATAGTTTTCTTCTTTTGTTTTTTTAATAACTTTTTTTAATGATTACTAGGCATAGTCTGTAAATAATTTGAGAGAGGTGTCACTGGTCACCTTCTCTCTCATGTGACTTTCATTAATGTCATTTTTTTATTTTATTCATTGTAATCAAATTACAAAATGTGTTTATTTTTAACAGAATGTAATATGTAAATAAAGGTTATATAAAAAAAAAGAAGCATAAAATAAAATAAAAACTTACTGTCCTTTGTATGAATTGAACATTTTACTTTTGGGTTAAAAAGCATATCATTATGTCTTTTTTGAAAAAATAAAAATAAAAATAAGATAAAGCCTTTCTTTAATCACCATTGGAATTTGTTACTTTTTTAAAGCTTTATGTTGGGTATCTGATTTTGTCCCCAATATTAAACTAATCTCATAAGAAATATCTTTAGAGGTAAAATATAAGCACAAATCTTCAGATAAAGTAACGTCTGAGGTATTACATTTGACGTCAAAGACTCTCTGACTTTTACGTTAAGACACTCTGAGCAAGTTGATTTTAAATGGCTGCCTTTGAAGCCGATGACTTATATAAGTCAAATACAATCTATAATAAAGTCTAATGTACAGTGTGACAAAGAATCCTTCGATTCCTGTTTTATGTAATCAGATAAGGACAAAGAGACTCCGAAAATTACGGCGTAGTACTTAACATAAATGACATTTACTCTAATATTTTTGTTACAAATGCAAATATTTACTTTTTAATAGGTAAATAAATAAACTTATCCTTTGATTGTGAATTTGATTAAAACATGAACGATACATATAATATATATATATACAAATTACGATACAAGAATTCTGCATTTTAAAGGAAATGTTTTTCAAGAAAGAGTTACCTAGACTCCTAATTTTTTGTAAATAAAAGAATGAATACTTTACTATAATTTACTGCAATTTAAAATGATATAACCAATGTAACCATTTAGAAAATAAATTTGCTATAGTTATTTTAGATCTACTACACAATCTGCATTACATAAGCATGCTGCTAAAAACAACATAAATTAATACAAAAATATAAGCCCATTGTTGTTTTATTTTAGATTTAAATTTTTAGGTATTATTAATGTTGTATTTGTCATAATATATATAACATTATATTAATATTTATTATCAACAAATTCTTCTTCCTCATATATTTCATTACCGTTTTTCTATACATCTATATTTTATTCTAGTCATTTTAGTTAGATGTCTGATATTATTATGCTTAAATTTATTTGTAATATATTATATTATATTTTAATACACTTATTTTTGCTTTTCGAGGACTACACCGTGAGTTTAAATCAAGTAAAGTAAGGAGTTCGATATGCACAGATATCTTTGATATAAATGCCTTTTTTTATGAAGTTTATATTACTGTCCTTGCTTCAACTTGATGTATATTGTATTTTTATTTTTCTTAACTTTTAACTACTTTTTCCTATTTTTAGTACCAAATACAAACAAAATTCAGTTTAAAATTTTATTAAGTATGAATTCTTTGAAGCCAGAGATAGTAAATGTTTTGTTTTTAAAATATTTGCTTAATATTTATGATATAATNTATATATGATAATATATAAAAATATGTTTAGCCTTCAATTTTAAAACTACATGCCAAATTTCA
This sequence comes from Oncopeltus fasciatus, assembly GCA_000696205.2. Classification (NCBI taxonomy): domain Eukaryota; kingdom Metazoa; phylum Arthropoda; class Insecta; order Hemiptera; family Lygaeidae; genus Oncopeltus; species Oncopeltus fasciatus. The sequence continues at coordinate 189,942 of KZ808031.1, forward strand.
TTAACAGAAGCTTGTTGTCATCTGTTGAGCATTTACACTCACACATTTTATGGAGTAATGACCTGTTGTGCAAGCTTTAGTCCATATTCCCAAGCATCGTATACCTTATGATTCAGTCTTAACTTTCTATCTTTCCCTTAAGGATTTAGCAAGAATCAGCTTACTCCGATCATTAGAAAAGCGGGCGTTCCACAGGATAGTGTGCTCTGACCCATCCTTTTCATCTTGTACATTGTAGCCATTCCCATTCACCCCAATACCCATCTGGCTTTCTTTGCTCATGGGAAAGCCATTACCATCTTTTACCTTCATAAACCTTAAACTACTTCCATTGTCATAAAAAAAAACAACCTTGATGCAGATCAGAAGTGGCGCAAAAATGAACTATCAAAATAAATTCATAAAAAAAAAAATCTTCACATATTATTATGTTTAATAGAATTTGTACAGCTCTGGTTCCATCCTCAATTCAAATGACAGGATTTCAACAGCTTTAAATTTATTAATTTATTAATTATTCATACTTATAAAAGGGATGCACAGCTCACTATAGAAAATAGACTCTCTACAAGACTTTACTACGACCGATCTCGGCGAAACTCAGTAGTGCCGCTTACATATCCAACTAATGCAATCCTTCCATTTCAGAGTCTAATAACGAATTAACGAAGTTACAAATGAGCAGAAAGCTTACTCTCTGCTTAGTGATCTTCATTTACTGTAATTTACTTTTCATGTATATAAATGTTTAATTTTATTATTGACATCAAATTAAAAAAAAAAAAAGTGTTTGTTTTGATATTTTAAGTCAGAAAGAAAATATATAGATTATTTTAAAAAAAAAAAAAAGATCTTTTATATCATATAAATGTAAACAATTTGAAAAGTACAGAGTGTAGTAAATTACGTAACACTTGTGCAATAGAATATTTATTTTTATTATCACGAAATACCCTTCAGTATCGCACTCTAGGTACACGAAGAAGAGAAAGGTTCGTAGGAGTAGAAGTGAAACAGTCTCCTTTTAGAGTCTTTTAAACTGATATGTAAGCTCAGGTCTTTAAGTTGAGTCTGAGAGGCTCACAGGATCGCTGATCCTATCCTGTGGGCTTACACCAGTAATTAGACAATTTCGCTACGCGAAGGCACGTTTAAAGGAGCTCTCGAAGGCACTGCTGCTTAATTTCTGGACGACTAAGTACCTAAGATGGGAAGTGCTTACAATCCAAGAGATGCTAAGCATGACTTGTTCTAAATACTGGAAACCCCCCCTATTTCACTGTTAACAGCTAGAGGCAGTAGTGTATATAATAATGAACTACATTGTATAAATCAAAATTAACAATTATTAGGGATATTACCAGGTATGGGTTAATAATAATGGCAACAGGGAATTGCATACTGAATCTAAATCTTTCTTAGATTTAGAAAAGAGTAGAGAAGAGCTATATCCATCCTTTTCTAAGCCTCCACTGCTCTGGGCAAACACATATTTTTTTTTTTTTAAGCTTGCCTAGAGTAGAATTCAAGATCCGTATTCAATGCGCGAAAATAATAATTATAATGACAACTGCTCTTATGAACAATTAAATTATAAGCAATATTTTTTTAGTATCAAAGAATAATCATTTTAATTAATAAATTATAAATACTAGATCTATACAAAGGAAGCACTTCTTACGCTAACTTAACACTTATCACTAAACTGCATTTGTGTGCTAGATGGCTGGATTACTGCTGTTACTGACCGTCGCCCACTCTAGGCCTTCGACATATGTGGAAGAGGTTTATTCTAGAAACTAGACCTATTTACAGATTGCAAGTTATTTCCTTCGATTTCTTTCATATTATCTTACTCTAAATCCCCACCAGTTGACATAGAGGTATAAGGAATGTTTATTCCTAAATTAGAGATGACCGTTTTGCAAAAATATCGTCACTGCTTCTACGGTTAATTTTTTGCAGAACAAATGCTGTGGCAATACGCCGATTCCCTGCCGATCGCGCTTGTGATTTACAGTCTTGTCATTGATAAGTGATAATCGCCGACACTTAAAAAATGTGTATTTCTCTGTACACGAATTTTGAAAAGAGATTTTTTTTAAAAAAAATTCAATATCATTTTAATCAATATTTTCAAATAATTGTTTCAATCACTTTTCAGGGCAATTTAAATGTAATTTAAAATTAAAGTTAGCTCGCCGACCTATCTGCATATTTTACGGTGCGATATATAGGGAAACTCCTCTGCCAGAATGTCCTCCAGGCCGAATACATTCCACTCGCAACCGCAATAAATATGGTGAAAGAAAAAAAATATTTATCATATGCATTGCGGTCGCGAGTGTTTCGTTTTCTTTATGCGGAAGGCATAAGTTGGCGGCTAACTCGAGTATCGCTTGGCAATACGACAAAGAAGGCTTGCTCTGAAATAGCTCTCCTCAGGGTACTACATTTCTCAAGGAACTTCTAAAACCTCTAAATACGATCATTGTACTTAATCAGAAATGACCGTGTCTATCTGAATCTGTCCAAATAGCGACAAAATATATATATATATATATATACTAGCGGACTCGGCAAAGTTCGTTTTGCCAAATTTTTTTTTTTTTTTAGGGCGTTGCTGGTCCTAAGCAATCATTAGTGTTGTATTATCACACGATTTAAATAGAGCTTTTAACGAAATTTACGGCCTTCAAATAAAAATTCATGGAATACCCATCATAAAGTTTTTTACACAGAATAATTTACATATGGTGTAGATATGGGCTCAATAAAAAAAGAAACACAAATATTTAAGTCAAATTCGAAATTAAAATTTGATTAGCCACGCCCCTCCGCCCGCAGACCGAAAATCAAAAATCAGACTTCACAGTGTCACCCGCCTGAATTTTCTGAGGATTCCCTGAAAATTTCATCTAAATCGGCCCAGCCGTTTTAAAGTCCATAACTTACATACATACACATCGTAATATATATATATATATA
>KZ808031.1:204339-215754 GCA_000696205.2 Oncopeltus fasciatus
TATATATAAAAAAAAATCTGTCGAAATATGGCATTGTAAGACATATCCAGGGCTATCATGAAGATAGAAGACGTTTTACATTGTAAGCCAAAACGTCGGCAGATAATTTTTTAAAGAAATGCACTTTTTTTTTAATTAGTAATTTTTTTTGGATCTACCTTGACCGAACCCCAACAAAAATTATTTAATAAAGCAGAATATATTTTCTCATCTATTTGGAAATTAGATAATATATTATATTATGTTATCTAATTTCGATTCCTAAATGTCACATTATCTATATATTAGACATTATATAGACAATATATTATATAACAATTATTAATGGGGGGTTTAGATCCCCCTCATACCCTTTCTCTTTCGTAGGTTTGACGGCCTCATATTTTACCTAATTGTCCTTTACAGTTTTTAAGTGAAATTTGCCATGTTTGCTTGTGTTTGCCTGCCATAAGGGAATCGCTTAGCCGATCTGCTTCTAATTGTCGCCCATAGGCCCCTAAATTTTTATTTCTCATCCAATTCATAGGTGCGTTCTGGGAGCGAATCAGGAGATAAAACTGTGCAGCGTTTCCTGTAGCCAAAAGATAACCATTGTCTTTGGACTTGCGAAGTGCTGGCTTTAATTGGCTGGGATAGAACTGTTTGGCTTGATCCAGACTAAGCCCGTACTACTGCTTGCTGGCCAGGTCTGAAGCCTAAGTCCAAGTAGGCGGGCGGTGTTTGGCCGTTTCCGCACCACTTGCTGTGACTGGCTTCGACACAGATCGCCGCTAAGTCGTCAGGTGATAGGCGGTCTTAGCTGTCTGCGATAAACAGCTTAGCTTATCGCCTGGTGTCTTACGTATACAGGCGATAAAAACTTAAATGACTTCAAATCAGAGGTTTCCTGTAATTGTCCACTTATATTTTTCAAAAGTATAGCAGATCAATGGCTCTTACAAAAAAATTAGTGCTTTAATCTTTCTTCCTGTGTAACAAATCTTTTTTATAAGAATGCGAATATAACAATGTTTCGAGCTCTTTTTGATAACTTATCATGTTTCTTTAAAGGACATCTAGTTGCTGATTAGCAATTTTTTATATTTTTTTATGTAATTTAATTTGTATAAATGTTACTATTGTTAACCATGTCTGATTACATATATTTGGTTATAAGAGTCAAATTTCCTAAGGTCTATTTGTTCAAAACTCTTTAATAGCCAGTTGTCCCAAAAAAAAAAAAAAATCAAACTTCACGTTGGTATCGTGATGTGACTGTTTCACGAAGAAGAAACGCCGAACCTACAAGAAAACAAAAATCTAAAACTTCAATATCTTCGATATTATCATCGTTTAAAGTTTCAAAAACACTAATAACACAATACCTGTGAGTGTTGGGCAAGTCTAATATATATATATATATATATATCAGTCAATTCTCTACAGGCCACAGTTTTCTTTTATTTTTTAAATGGAATTCAGCANTATATATTTATATACTTTTTAAATTATTTATTTGTTTATTTACGAATATTTACAAATGTAACTATGATTTGTAAGCTCTTCCTAGTCTTCTTTCCTAGTCAGTCCACTGCAAAGTATAATGGTCAAACGATTTTCACTCATATTACCTCCGTTTCGCAAATTAAATTTCTTCATTTACTCTTATTTATATCCATCTTAAATGAATGTAGGATGCTAATATTATATTATATATTATATGGATATTAATATGCTACACCTGCTTCACTGACTTTCTATTGTTTTGCGTTATTTTAAGAAGAGTGAAATATGATGTCTAACAAAAATGGGAGTTTGTTGACCGTAGATATTATTCTAAGATGATTTTAGTTGGGGTTCGGTCGAGGTAGATCCAAAAAAAAACACAAATTAAAAAAAATGTATGACTAAGTCATGGAAATGTGTACTTAGGGACAGGACGTCCTCTCTCATCTTCATGATAGCCCTGAAGATGGCTTACAATGTAAGCCGAAACGTTGGCATATAATCCTTCAGTAAAAAAATACATTTTTTTTTAATTTGTGTTTTTTTGGATCTACCTCGACCGAACCCCAACTAAAATCATCTTAGTATGATATCTAACTTCCTACACACATTTAACATACAATTATTGCCTAACAAGAGGAACAATATGATCTTTATTTTAGCTAGCCTAAGGATGAGTTATGATAAGAACCAAAAAATTATCAATGTTCTCCTCACCTAAATAGATTGAAATAAAAAAAAAAATTAATTAAATGATACTGAAGCCATATTTATTGAGTGAAAATAAGAAAAATCAAAAGCATTTTTATTCACTTCTGTAACCAATTAATCAGTTATGTAAAAATTGAATTTACACCACTTTTGAGAGTTGATCGTAAATTATACAATAAATAAAAAGAGAGAAGCAGAAAATTGAGAAAAAAAAAGGAAAAAGATAAAGTGTAAATTAAAAAAAAAAAAAAAAATTATATTTACAACGGCTTTGTTGTCAAAGAATGATGGGAAGTGGTAAAAGGGCGAGGAGCACTAATAAGAGAATAAGAAAAATATTGAAAGGTCCCTCATCTCATGTACGTGGATTGTAAACAGTGATGTTCAAAGTAAGAATCGTACAGGAAGACGGTATAAACATGAAGAGAAACAGAATTCATATATAAGATAATAAAATACTTGTAGGCCTGGTACATGAGATACATGTACAGAATGACTAGAACAGATCAGTGTATTTATATTCATATTTGTCTAAATCGATAGATCTCATATGTATATGTTTAAATCTAGATCAAATTAACCAACGGAAAATATGACAAATTTGATAGATACATTTTAATTGTTCACTAATCTTACATAATATTTTTACACGGTCAATTACGCTTTTATTTTTAAAATAATTTTCAATCTATTAAGCAAATTTTGATTTATGTTATTGTAAATTGTTTTAAATATATGTTTAATAGAAAAAATGTAATTTATAGTTAGCGTGGATTCATACTCTCTTTATGGCATGTAACAGGACACCAGCTGTAACAGGAGGTTGGGAAAGACAAAGGCTGTTAGTAACACCTGTGTATCAGTAACCAGTAATTAACGGTTCAGGTGATTAGGGCTCATAAGCTCAAAGATTACAAAGGCATAAGTTAATTAGGCTCCTAAACATAGCCGTCAGAAGGCGTTACTTATATAACAGAACTTCATTGAATGCACGCTGAGTATGTAAAATTTGACAGTTAACAAGGATCTTGTTCAAATGATTTTGTACATTAACTTTATCTTAGGCAAATATATCTAAAATATACCTTCTCTTCTTCAGAGGTGAAAATACACACCTATAAATTTTTTTTCTGAGAATAATGATTTATATTAGTAATTATAAAATCAATAATGTATTTTGTGACATTAAATCTTTACTAACATTAAATTATTATTATTTAAAATTAATAGCTACAAAATATATTAACGATTTTATAATTACTAATTCATATCACAATGGTTAAAAAAATTGTTTATGTGTATTTTTAGCCCTGATGTAAAGAAAATATATTTTCGATATATTGGCTTCTAAAGTAACAACAAAATTTGTTGACCAAGATTCTCCATAACCTTTAAGTTTTAATTGATAACCTGGTCAATTATTACTCACAAATTATATATACATATATCTTATCAAGTGGATTTTAAAAAATGAAATAAAAATAAATTATCTTCAGTAGTTTTCAAAAAATTTCTTATTAATTAGCGTGGTATATTTATTAAACTATAGGTCAATGCAATAGAATGGATTTTACTCGGTTCTCTGAGCTTGAAACTGCGGGTTTGACGCCAGTCTTAGGTGGGTATTTATTAAAAATGAATGCTGGCACTGTTACATAGTATTTAGAATAGGGTGGCTTTATGTGGATAGCTCTTCTTCTTATGTCTAGGTGCTTGAAAAATAATTAAAATTGGATTTTAAAAATTATTTCCTCCATTAAAAATAAATTTAACGACTTTAAAATTGAAAACTTACAGTTATTACAACAGATATTACTATAAAAAGAGTCGTTTTTGTTGTCAATTGCAGTCTTCTCCAATTAAAAGTTTGACTATGGATTTGAACATCTGCATTAGCAAAAAGTAAAATTCAATTTTTTAACCCTTCACTTAAAGTCTCTTAAATCAAATTCAATTATTTTTCGATCGTAAGTGCCTCCCGAAAAGAAAAGGGCTTTTTGTTGACTCCGAACCCAAACAACTCTCTTCGAAAGCTCTGAATCCCACCCATCAATTGTGCGGAGGTCACGAAACGATGGATATCCCACTCGAGACCTTCCTATTTCCCACCAAAGAAAGGGGTGAGTTTCGCCCTACACATCCACCCTGAGAGGCAACAAATTGTCACATTTGGAATGTTTAGGGATGATGAACGAAAAATTTCTATTATTTATAAGTATCACTTTCTAGCGTACAAAGGCATCTTTGTGAATGGACCGTTAGAATCAGGTCTGCCTTTTGAACATTTTGATTCCTGCATGTGACAGATGAAACGCTTTAAGCTCTTCCTTCAACTGTTAAATAAATAACAGTGTGTGACTGTTTAGGCAGACAGCAAACTGTATGCTGGAACAAATGTAACACTGCATCCTGGACACAGAATAATTGAAGCAACAAGGTGCAAGAGCAGCTGATGCCACATATGAAGAATTAAGGGACGCTAAGTAATCAGTTGCTGATGCGTTACTGAAATATATTAGCCCTTATATTGAAATTTTAATTATTTGCCATATTTTACTGTTTTTAGTTCAAGTACAAGTTTCTAGTACTTTGATACAGTTCTCTGGAATGAGTTGACGTATTCTATGTCCTCTACTGCAGGATAATATGACAGTGCATACTAACGAAGTCAGTATTGATTGCTCTGGAAGATGTCTTATAAAGTACGACTTGAAACTGTGGCAGTACAGTACTTACTTTATGTACAGGAGGTAATATAGAAGGAATAATTAATGAGTATGTTCATACCAACTGAAATTTCGGGATTATCCCGAATCTGTTATTCCCTGGATGGACTGGGTATTTTGGGCACTTATTTTTCATTTATAGAGAGCTTCAAATCAAGAACAAAGGATATTCTGGCAGCCAGAGCTCTATTGCTCCCCAGGCCTATTAAATTCAGCCGTGAATTAATTCCTCACCACTTATCTTACTGAAAAGTCTCTCAAGTGAGATATTTGAACAAAATAATTGCGTGACATCTCTCAGTTTAAATCAGTAAGGGAATATTTAATGACAGAAAATGGAATTTATCATTTCCAAAACCCTGAGCAGTCAAATTAGGCGATTTATGGTAGAGAAATAATAAGCAAGCTCAAGAAAGATATGAAATTGAGACAAATTTTTAATTATATCCTAAAGATAAATTCATTATTGTTCCTACAAAGGGCTTTTAATTACTTTTTATAATTAAAAAATCCTTCCTTTACGCAGGAAAGTCATATGATACTTTATAAAAATTTATCTAAAGCGATTAATTATCAAGAATTGTTATTTTTTAGTGAGTTATATTATAGTTATTAATCACATGTGGCTTGTGGAATATGGGATCAAATACATTTATTATTAATTAATTATCTTTGACATTCAATTTATTTTACAAAGCTGAAATTTTATTTACCGTTGATTTTATGTTTCACAAAGCACTAGCTGCACTTATTAAAATAAAATTATTTAAACAATAATATATATAAAAAATGATATAACAGACTGCCACTAAAAAAAAAAGAGGAGATAAAAATACAAGTTAAAAGTAAAATTTCTCATTAAATTAATTAAAAATATACTCCCATTCTTTAGTAAACTAAATTTGGGCAGCTAAAACCTTTTTGAGTCATTTGGTATCCCCTTTAAAATGTCTGAATAGCAGATAAAATATGTCCAAAATCGTACAAATATTTTAAAAAGAAAAATTTTGAATGATGCAGCAATTTAAAAAAAAAAAAAAGAATTTGAACGGAATTTTTTTTCGTTACAAGTGTAATTTAAATTTAAATTTGATTGTTCACAAAATGATCTAAAAGGAAAAAAAATCGTATTAATTTTATTGTGAGTAAAATTTTATTTATTTTAAAAAAATATTGTATTCAAAGGTATATTATTTCTTTTCTTTACCTTGTCGCCCACTAATTAAAGAAGGCAAAACAAAAATCACCATCCATTAATAGTTTAATACATTTCAAATAACACAAAATATCTATGTAGATTGCACATTTACCATAAATATGTTATTTTTACAGATTGAGTTTCTTAAGGCTTATCTTAGCCCTGTCAAGAATTGAGAATAATGGTTGGCATATGGTTCTTTCTATATTATAATTTATTTTATTATAATTAAGTGGCACTTAATTATAATAGAATAAAATTAAATTGGGTGTAATAACTAATGCTGTAATAACAGACAGTTATACAGATAGATTAGTTAAGGGAAACATGTAACTGAAATATATATTTTAATAAATTTTTTTATGAACTATAAGCCGATGTTCGGTGCCACCCTCCTTCAATGTGGAAGCGAAGATGCCTGGAAGGGTTGTCAGGGGTGGTACATCACGTCCCGGGCGAGAAATCCCTATTCCTTGGATTGACATACGCAAGTGATGTAGGCTTCAGTCTTGTAATTATTGTAAGATGCTTCAGGACATATTAGGGCGGCATCGCTACCTTCTGACACGAGGCAGTGGGCGGGTAACCCACATCCTTTAAGCCCTGCATCACGAGACTACACATCAGTCCGTGGCGTAAGGACTGCGTAAACTAAGCGAATTCCTCAGTTTTGCAGCTGATTAATATTGAATTTGAACTGTTCAAGACATGTAATTCACCATACTTATGTAGTATGACATAGATATGACTTACATTGACAGGTCTCTATTGAGTCTCATTCCGCTAAATTATACATTACGTCCGCTGCAACAAAAAGACACTTCATACTCACACTTGATATTTTAGTAATTCCTCCTCCTCTCTTTTCGTCTGATTTCGCCCATTAATTAACCCAGGCTTTCTTTTAACATTTAAAAGCAACATTCAAAATTCAGTATTTTGGCTTGTTACTTATAGAACAATTAGTAACTTGCCACAATTAATAATCTTTCTATTTCATGAGAAATACATAAAATATTTCTTTTGTCAATGACCTAATAATATGTCATAAAAAAATTAATAAAAAACATGTTTTTCTTGCACTTGGCATTGTGGGTAATCCCCCACTCCTATATGTCCAATTAGGTATTTTGTTTGCATTTAACAGTTATTATGACACAATCATTAGAAGGGAAACTAAATTTTATTCGAAGATGCTTTAGGACATATTAGGACATCCCTACCTTTCGCCATGGGGCTGGTAACCCACACCCTTTAAGTCCTGTACCACGAGACTTCACATCAGTCCGCCATGTCTGAATTTCAATTAGAAAGCCTAGTGAAGGAACTAGACTTTAGGCTGGTTACTTCGGTACCCTCAGAGTGACATCTATATAGAGGTTATGGTAAAGAAAGCCAAGGGGAAATTGAAGTATGTTTTATTGGCCTCAGAGGTCTACTCCTCTGGAAGAATAGATCCTTAAGGGTAGGAAGCTCAGGGTACAGTACATACATACAGTAGTCTAGACAACGGACAGGAATGAGGACGATAGGGTGCAGCTGGAGTCTGCAGAGGTGCCGTCGATGTCCGGGACGACGATGATGGCGTCTACCCCTAGAACCGCCTACATATTCATATGTGCACTTATCTTGTAATGACTGAATAAGAATTTTTTATTTTCTACACAAGATTCAGTTAAATAAAAACCCAGTTATTGAAAAATCTTTTTCTTTCCAAAAATATGCCAGAGTATAAAAAGAAGCAATGCACAAGCACTAAGGGCGGAGGTCAATTATTCATTGATGTTGTAAGCTTTTTAGTGGGTTTAGTTATTTCTGTCAAAAATTTCCTCATTTTCCTCTTGTTAATTGAGTTGGAATGAGACAATAAGTTGACGAAAAAACAAAGGCAAGAGAGAACTTCATAAGCTGTATTATTCGCTTTTGTTAATTTGGTGCTTGTTTAACCCAGTGAAAACTCGTTATTACTTTATCGACCCTTTCACTAAACAAATTTACCGCATAATTTAAAATCAGGTGTACTTAATTATAACCTGAAGATAAATTCAGCGCTTCTTCGACCAAAGTCATTTGAATTTCATTTTTCGATTGATAATTAGTAAAATATTAATAAAGTACACACATTGCGAATTCGTGGACTAAAGGAAAATTTAGTTTCCCTTCTAATGATTGTGTCATAATAACTGTTAAATGCAAACAAAATACCTAATTGGACATATAGGAGTGGGGGATTACCCACAATGCCAAGTGCAAGAAAAACATGTTTTTTATTAATTTTTTTATGACATATTATTAGGTCATTGACAAAAGAAATATTTTATGTATTTCTAATGAAATAGAACGATTAGTAATTGTGGCTTACCACCACTTAACTATCGTAATTTTCACGGTAACAAGCCAAAATACTTAAATTTAGAAAGTTTCTTTTAAATGTTAAAAGAAAGCCTGGGTTAATTAATGTGCGAAATCAGACGAAAAAAGAGGAGGAGGAATTACTGAAATATCAAGTGTGAGTATGAAGTGTCTTTTTGTTGCAGCGGACGTAATGTATAATTTAGCGGAATGAGACTCAATAGAGACATGTCAATGTAAGTCATATCTATGTCATACTACATAAGTATGGTGAATTACATGTCTTGAACAGTTCAAATTCAATATTAATCAGCTGCAAAACTGAGGAATTCGCTTAGTTTACGCAGCTCTTACGTGGCGGACTGATGTGTAGTCACGTGATGCAGGGCTTAAAGGATGTGGGTTACCCGCCCACTGCCTCGTGTCAGAAGGTAGCGATGCCGCCCTAATATGTCCTGAAGCATCTTACAATAATTACAAGACTGAAGCCTACATCACTTGCGTATGTCAATCCAAGGAATAGGGATTTCTCGCCCGGGACGTGATGTACCACCCCTGACAACCCTTCCAGGCAGCTTCGCTTCCACACTGAAGGAAGGTGGCACCAAACATCGGCTTATAGTTTATTTAAATATACATTTTATTATAAATAATAAATGTATTATTATGACCTTAAAAACTGGCTAAGGAAAATGGCACTCCAAGACTGGGAAAATGCATGGATGCTTGAACCAGCACACAACAAACTGCGGAGTATAATAAATACCACAAAAGAATGGAACACCTCCATCCGTGGGAATAGAAGAGAAGAGGTAATACTGACCCGTATGCGGATAAGTCACACGAACCTTACTCATATACACCTAATTAACAAAGATCTGCCGCCTAAGTGTAATACCTGCCAAGTTCACCTAACAATCCAGCACATCATAGAGGTTTGCCCAGTTTATCAGAATTACTTCACTAGGGAAGGCATTGGAAGAAATATGGCGGAGTGCCTTGGGAACAACCCCTCTACAGTGGATGGGCTGTTAAACTTTCTTAAAAAAGCAGGTATAGCCTGGAAAATCTAAATTAAAGAATGAGATATTATTTATTATTTTAGTTAATAATAATTTATTTATTATAATTTATTAAATATATAATAATAATATTTAAATTTTTAAAAAATCCATTAATTTAGGTTGTTATAGTGGTCGAAATAATCCTGATTCCTGTATTTTATTAACTAATTTATAGTAAACATATTAAAGGGTATTTATAGGGCGTAATAACTTAGAAGTTGATTGCCCTTCAATCTACTACTACTACTACTACTACTACTATATGTATTTATATTTTCAATTTCATATTTCATCAAAATAAAAAAAGATAAAACTTTAAATTAAAATATAGTATCTAGGTTAACCCCGATTCCTAATTGCCCAATTTTTTACGTAAGTCTCATACTATTTATTTTATCAATAAAATTCCTTTTTTTCTTCAGAATATTTCCACTGACTACTTCAGATATTGTCCCATATCTTTAGGCCCGATTTCACTTAATAACTACTTTAAAACCATTGCATTAAAATTCCACTACTCTGTTTTGTTCAATTTCAGTGTGTGGTACATAAAATACTTTATTAAATATTTTATTTGGTTGTGGTTTTTTATCCCACGTAAATCTTAAACAATTAATGAGAGGGAATAGAATAAAAAATCTAACATAAATATTTAATTTGGTTGTGGTATTTTATCCCACGTAAATTTCAAACAATTAATGAGAGGGAATAGAATATAAAAAACTATTTGTCCCAGCCAGGAAGTTTTTTTATATTCTATTCCCTCTCATTAATTGTTTAAAAAATCTAACTGTCCCAGCCAGGAAAAAAATTAAAAAAATACTTTATTTATCAATAAAATCATAATGTTGAGCTTCATTATTTTATAGTAAGTTTATATGGAAAAACTTTATTTATTTAAATTTATATGTGCACATAATTTAGATTTGAGGAACCCCTCACTCTTATTGGTTCAATTTTTCACAATAACTAAGTTATTTTTCTTATTATATATATATATATCGCTAGCCTCCCTTTCAACCACAAAGGGTCATGGAGAAAGGGGCTATCTACAAGGAGCCACCTTGAATGAAATGAATGAAAGATTGACCTGGGAGGGAAAAAAAACTAAGTCAGTCTTTCCTTATTTGTTTAAAAGCTACATGTACAATTACATTTAGCTGTTACTTTAGAGTGTTGTCACCGTTAATGCACCCACCCTCACCACTCACAGCTACAATATCACTGTCGTTTCAGGTGTACGTATAGCGTCAGAGGGAATATCGGAAACCCGTCTGGGGGAAGACCTTTACACGATCAGAATCCGCTGAGAAAGGAGAAGAATGAAACACGTTCGGGATAAGGAGCTTTGCTTGTTTTCGCTTTGACTGTAGCAAGCTTAAGCCCTTCCATCTAGAGTGGAAAATGGAGGAGACTCGTCGTGCAGGTCGTGGGCAGACTCATCGCCCTGTACTGTACCCTAGCTGAAGGGCACCTAATATCGGAAACCCGTCAGGGGGAAGACCTTTATACGATCAGAATCCGCTGAGGAAGGAGAAGAATGAAACACGTTCGGGATAAGGAGCATTGCTTGTTTTCGCTTTGACTGTAGCAAGCTTAAGCCCTTCCATCTAGAGTGGAAAATGGAGGAGACTCGTCGTGCAGGTCGTGGGCAGACTCATCTCCCTGTACTGTACCCTAGCTGAAGGGCACCTAATCCTCCCACAAATAAAATTGCCCTTCGAAACCCAAAGCCCTTCACAACAAATTGTTAAATGTCATATTTTTTTTTTCAATATATATTTCTCATGATATAGTAGGTAGGTTCTTACGAAAAATTTCTGCGTATCTTGACTGATCTTTAATAGACGTAATAAACACGGTCCGTTTAATATATATA
>KZ808031.1:242115-252353 GCA_000696205.2 Oncopeltus fasciatus
TTCGTTTTGGTACTACTGTATATATATATATTTAAATTGATACATTAATGCATATTAGAAATATATTTATGAATATAACATGTAAGCTTGCATTGCTAACTCTTTTTATACTTGGAATACCAAGCTCATACCGAGAAATAAGCTTTTTATTGGTCTAAATCAGACATAAGGGACTGTGAGAGGTTAGAAAAGATCAATTTACTTACCTAAAACGATTTTTGTCTCATTGCCCATTGTAAATAAACATGGCTTATATGTTAATAATTATTTTGGTTTACATTGTTTGTGTTTTTCATTGCACAAGCACACACAGTATTTAGTTGTGTACATGTGTAGAAAACCGCTTCAATGCGCGATAACGACACATGAGTGGAAAACATTTAATTTAAATTGTGATGAAAAACAAAAATAGATGTATTACGTTACACATAACTTCATCGAAATTAATTCCCAAGTAAAACATTTAAAACACTTTTTTTTTATGCTTCATCCTTACTTTTTATATTTATATATGAAAATGAGTTAAGACGGTAGCACCATTAGCTTTCATACATAAAAGTAATGCAGTACTGCAATAAAATCCGGTTAGAAGCCTCGAAGACCTTTCAGAGATTTTCTATTCTTGATACCATTATTTGCTCTCTTTTATTACATATGTTACCTCTATCATACCGGGGGGGGGGGGATGGGTGACAGAATAGCCGTTATTACATAAAGTATATTTGAAGTTACTTATGTTTCATTTACTGTATTTCTTAAGCCGATCCGGAGATGTTGACACTATGGATATCTATCTATTGCCGAGAGAGGGAGTTCTAACCCGCCTGGAGTCTAAGGGTTATCATGTGAATATAATCCGTGAACATATGTTGGTTTCATCTCTTTGTGGGTTCGGCAAGTTAGCGATAGCAGACATTCCGGCAGAGTATTCACTTCCGAGTTGTTGAGGAGCCTTAGGGCTCAAGTCTTTGTCTACAAAGGAGCTCCTTCTATAGGTCCACTGTTCGGCTCTAACTTGTTCCGGAACTGTTCCCGACTACCTCTTACATAGAAACTCGTCCCACGGCTGAATAATATAATTCAAACTAATCCAATAGCTATTCTTTATATCCACTTTTAGCGGTGTGAGATAGCTATAAAATAAAATCTCACTATAATGGTGAGAGGCTACTTCCATAGACATCTCTGTTGGATTGAACAATAGAGAACCATTTTCCTCTTCTTCCAACAGGAAGGCTGACTTAATTCTTCCACATATAATCCATTTATCTTTAACCAATTTTCAGTGCAAATGGATAGCAATACAACTAAATCAATCTTTACTTGCCACCTTCTTCTTTGGTTTGAATCGGAATGGAGAGCACATTTTTGAACCTCTCACTTTTATTCTCTGCCACTTTATGGCCTGCACTAGTGTATAGCACAGCCGAACTGTCGTCAACAGCTATAACCTCAAAGTTTTGGTAGGGAAGTTGACATTTCAAGACACATTATCTTCCCAAATGCATCTGATTTGAGAATACAATTGCTTTAATTGTTAAATACTTCAATGGAAGACAAAATCTTCTTTCAAAATTCTAAATTTATAATTATATTTTTACTGGTGTTCCTATTTTCTACTATAAGAGCTACCTTTAGAATTTCTAATATTTTAACTAGATTTAATAGGTTCACCAATATTTGGTTTATTGTGCATAATTCACCTTTATTTCTTTGCTAATAATTTTTATGTGAAACTTCACAAAAATGTAGTAGCATTCTTTTAGTAGGCAGTGTAACTATTTAGATCTTTTAAAAATTGGTAAAAACCAGGCTAAGTATTCAAATATTACCCTCAAACTGTGGGGATGTGATCTAAAATAATTGACACAAGGATAGAAGAAAACAAGAGACAGTATTATATTTGTTCACGTAGGCTTCGACGGTCGTCAGATGTATTTACCGTTTCTTCTTCCGGGATGGACCGTGTCAAATTGTTGTTATTTGCCGAGCTTTCGCACATCGTGTGGTGGCTTCTTCAGGGCTGAAAAGAGCATGAGAGTTGTAAAAGAGAGATTTTAAAAGTCCAGGTGGTATATAATTATATAGTCAACTATATAGTATATAGAGTCAACTATATACCACCTGGACTTTTAAAATCTCTCTTTTACAACTCTCATTCTCTTTTCAGCCCTGAAGAAGCCATCACATGATATGCGAAAGCCCGGCAAATAACAACAATTTGACACGGTCCAACCCGGAAGAAGAAACGGTAAATACAGTATTATATTGTTTCTCACTATCTCATACTTTAAATTTTGGTTCATACTGTGTCACATTGTTAATATTAGCCTATGTCCAATTCAAGGGAAGGTAACTGAACACCCTATCGTTTTTAGCTCTTAGCCAATTTGCGATTACCAATGGAACATGGCCTACCATTAAATTATGAAATGCACGATCAAATCATATGCCTTCAGGATATTTCAATATTTTCAATAATAATTTTATTTTTTATTCTGTGAAAATAAGTAAGGGTGTGAAGAATCATTATACACCCCTTTAGAAACCACATTAGTGAGCTACCACTTCAATAACTTTCTTTTGTTGATCGGCAGCACCAAATGGTATAATCACCGGCGTCTTCAACACTCCATATTATACACAATATATATGAAAGAAGGAAAAGCCAAGTCTACTTACCCCCTTACGTCATGTATGGATAAGTATCCACCAAATATACCCTCGACTCCAGACTCCGACCCAATATCCCCAAACGCCAGCTCATTCAAGCTAAAGGGGAGGAAATCACTTCTGAGATAGGACTGGCAAGCCGGGAGAGTGAACCTCACAGCACTCAGGGCTACATTTTTCCAGGTCTCGGCTTTTTTAGTATCCACCCAAATCAAATTGCCAGTGAAAGATACTCAGAGAGCGAGAGAGAGAGAGAGAGAGAGAGAGAGAGAGAGAGAGAGAGAGAGCGAGAGAGTGAGAGAGAGTTAGAGAGATAAAAATGGATGAGAGATCCTAATACAATAAAAAAAAAAATTAAATTACTGAGTAAAATAATTTTTACATTGGTCTGAAATATAAATAAAATTTTAAATGAAGAGTTTTTGAGCATGAAAATTATTTGTAAGGAATTTATACTGTTTAACACTAAATTTTAATATTTAAATAGTCTTAATCAAAGCATAAATAGCGAAAATTTAATTTATATTGAAAAAAAAATATAAAAATTATCTTATGATGAAACGCAACCCTATATGGGGTAGCACTCAAATCTCTTAATCATATTGTTGAATATCTACCTTAATAACAGCCTTTCTCAAAATATTTTACAAAGTAAATGTCATTTTACCCTTATTATATAATGCATATTTTCTATAACATTAATTATAACTTTTTCAACAGTTTTAAATAGAAAGCAATAATATTGAATATGGTTTTCGTATTATAAAAATATCAAATCCTTGAAGTAATGTTCTGAAATCATTTTTCTTTAGTCGATTTTAGCTAATGTGCTAAAATGATTACTTGTACCTTCTAGGCAGTTGAAGATATTAAGGAAGATATCCAACAGTGTAAATTCGAGGGTTATTATTTCAATTTCTATTTCCGTATCTAGGATTTAAATTGGAAAATGTTAAGAGAATTCGTTTTGACACATTTGTAAAGGAGAGGGTGGATTAGAGGAAAAACCAACATTTAAATCATTCTTATTATTTTTATAAAAAAAANATAATTTTATAAAATAAAAAAAAATAAAGAAGATATATAAGATTTTGAATTCCAGAGCAGGTCTGGGCCTTCAACTTATAATACTTATAAAATTAATCCTATATTTCGGCTTAATTTTAAAACAGAATTACTTTAGTTAAAATATATGTAAATGAAGGGGTGGTTAACAATGAGACAAAGGTGATTATAATATTTAATTATAATGATTACAATTAATAATACCTTTATCATATTTAATAATAAACTCGGATGGCTAATATCAGCTCTTCAGTCCTCCCAGATAGGCGTCATTTTTCTTAAATACTTTTTTAGACCATTTTAGTAGTATTTTCTCATTTATGTTCCCCTTGATAAATTATGGATATTTTTTTTAGTAAGTTGATGGTTTTATTTCCTGGGGTGTGTAAAAAATCGATAGACGAGCGGGATTTAAATTTCATAAAAAGTTGAAATAAAAATGGTCATTAATTTCGATGCTTGGAAGTTCCCTTAGGTTATGCTGTTCCTGAATGATGGGTTATTATTATTTGTTCAAAGCAAACAATTATCTTTTACGTGGGTTTCATGTGACCTTTTGCTGTGTGTCACACACTATGTGTAGCAAACATTGGTATGTTTTCAAAACAGAACCTTTTCCTGAACCTAAATGGCCTTACAAATGGAACCATTAGTGTCTATTTAAAGCCTTCCTATACCGGCTGCTTCATTTTCTGTACCTTATTCCAATGTAATGTTTCATTCCATTCAGCCCCGTCCTTTCATCCCTTACTATGTGCTGCCATACTTTAATTTCAGGATAGAATAAGGTTTACGAGTATAAGGGGGTTCGTTAACAGTAAAACTGAATATGACTTCTCTTAATTACTGGATCTACCCTCAGTTTCTTAAGAATTTGTGTCGAGGAAAATCATTTGTACTTGTAGCTGCCAAAATAATCAGAAAAGCGACAGTTTTGATAATGTTATCATTTTTGTGGTTCATTATAACTTTAAGCCGGCTTTATAATTGTACTTTTTTTTTTTTTTTTTTTTTTTACAACTCTCATTCTCTTTTCAGCCCTGAAGAAGCCATCACATGATGTGCGAAAGCCCGGCAAATAACAACAATTTGACACGGTCCAACCCGGAAGAAGAAACGGTAAATACTGTCAAATAAGTTTTGATTTTTTGTAACATCTCCTAATTACAGTTAAAGTTATTCTTCTTGGTCCAAAATTCAGTTATATTCCTTCTTATGATATCGGCCTCAAATCAGTTCTCTTGGTATGGACACCTTTAGTGGGATCTACAAAGTTTTCGCTATGATTAACATGGTAGTGCTTGTACAGCATATCTGGAAGCTTCTTAAGACTGTTGTATGACTTCCATGTCGTATCATACTATTGTCGTGCTTGGACGAATGGAATGTCCAATATACTCTGTACGCGTCGCTTCAGCTTCGGCACTGCATATAGAAATACCTTCTTGTTTCTCTGCAATCACCTCTAAAAAAACCCCATGATTTGGGCTCACCCTTCCAATAATTAGATTTTTTTTTTTTTTAATGATTATCTCCACATGAGTTGTTGAAGTTTCTCACCGACAACTATCATAGGTTATTTTGTTCTTCACCAGCACACACCTCTATTGACAAATTCTTCCAGTTTCTTATAGTTTGACATCAATATTGCAATTCTTTTCGACAAAATTTAGTTGTGTCAAAGCTTTTGACCCATTCAAAAATTAACAAAATAACAAACCATGTTCTGGAATGGATTTGCAATACTTTGGGGCAACTTCGTCTATTACATCGATATTTTGGAGCAATCTTCTTCTTTTTTTTTTTTTTTTTTTTTTTAATTTTTTTTTNTTTTTTTTTTTTTTTTTTTTTTTTTTTTTTTTTTTTTTTTTTTTTTTTTTTTTTTTGCTGTGTTAGCCTCCCTTGCAACCACTTAGGGTCATTGGAGGAAGGGGCTATCTACAGGTTTCCACCCCATTTTAAACACCCGTGGCTCAGGACAAGCTTCTATTTATAAATAAAAGATTGACCTGGGCGGGATTTGAACCCGCGGAGTCAGGATTGCGAGACCCGTACGGATCCCCTGAGCTAGCCGGGCGCCCCAAATTGTACTTTCATTTCCAATTTTAGTTATGCAAATTTCTCCATTTTGTTAACCGCTCACTTTTATACCCAGAAGATGGCATACAAAGGAAGCCGTTTCATCAGTGATTTAAAAAAAAATGCCCATTAAGATAGAATATTGTGCTTTTTCTCAACTTTTTAAAATTTAATTTTAATAATTGATTGTTGGTGATTCACATACATATATGACACACACATTCACTAATATATATATATTATAAGAAGTTAGTCGTTCGAAGTTAGTGATTAGCTTGATTGTTATGTGAAAATGTTCCAAAGTTATTGGCACTTTCAATTAATGTTAACT
This sequence comes from Oncopeltus fasciatus, assembly GCA_000696205.2. Taxonomy (NCBI): domain Eukaryota; kingdom Metazoa; phylum Arthropoda; class Insecta; order Hemiptera; family Lygaeidae; genus Oncopeltus; species Oncopeltus fasciatus. The sequence goes on from KZ808031.1 coordinate 248,264, forward strand.
AAAATAAATATTTTACAATTAAATGTGTGGTTAGTAAATCATACTATAAATATTAAAATTTCACAAAATTTTTAATTGACTTATTCTTAGTGTTAATGTTCTACTTTTTTTTTTTTTTCACAGCTTCGACTAATTTTATTTTATTTAATTACTGAGGCCCTCAAGCTTTTAAAGGCATTTACTTTGTCAACTTACTTCCTTTTGCTTTTTAAACTATAAACTTCGTAGCTATCATGGCTCTCTTGTTGATGTAAACCAATTAAAGGTAAATAGATCATCATTGTCTCATTACATCCGAATAAATATGTGATCATAGAAAAATCACTCTACGTACTTTAAAATATCTAACAAAAATCCATATTGACAGTGACAGTCTGAAAATAGTAAAAGACAAAAAATTTTTAAAATAGACGCCAGTACGATATTGAAGAGAAAAATGCCCTTCTGCTAAATAATAAACAGAAAATTAAACAAAATAATTAAAAAAATGAATTCCTCTAATCCTTAGATAAATTATGCAATATTTTTTTGTACATCATTAATTATTATTTTTCCTATACTTCGAATTAATGAAAAAGTAACAAAGTAACATATTTATTTTGTAGAGCTAAGGCAAATTTTTTTTTTTAAAACATAGTGAATTAACATTGATATTGAATATTAGAAGGAGCTATTATTGCTATTTAAATTAAAAATAATATTCAAGGTTTAAATCCGTTAGTGACTAACTATATTTTATGCCATATATTAAATAATGCTGGAAAACATATGCAGTTAGCTATTACTTACTCTATTAAAAATAATATTTTAATAAAGCATTCTAATAGTTGCTTCGAGACCTCTTAAAACTTCATTTGTGAGCGTCAATATATTTGCTTAATAAATTAACCTTCCACTTGAGAATTTGATGGAATAACTACGTTTCTAACAAAAGAAATAATTTTCTAGCATAATTATTGCCAATGTATTATTTAATACCAGGTATTGTTTAAATATTACAATTTATTTCAGTGCTCTTTTTTTTGTTGTATAAACATTAAAGATATATTTTTATTCGTTAAAAATAAGTGGGTATAAAATTATTTTATGGATTCAATAATCCCGAAGTGGTAATGGCTTTATAAAAACAAATATACAGTCTATTTCTACAAATAAATTAGAAGCCAGAAATAAATTAATTGAGTTTCAGTCCAAATCTAAAATAACCTCTTAGATTACAGACATCCCTTTGCTAGGTCCTCTTTCAAGCAAATTCCCTTTTCTAGAAACTTTTACCATTAGCCTCCCACTGTAATACACCTCAACGCTATTATATAAAAACTTATTCTCTCTTCATAAAATTCTCGATAATAATGGGCAATATATAATTTCATAAAAACAATTTTAAATCTAAAATAAATATAGAATCAGGGGCGCCTCAGGGGATCCGTATGGGTCTCGCAATCCTGACGCTGCGGGTTCAAATCCCGCCCTGGACAAGCTTTTATCGATAAATAAAATATTGTCCTGAACTATGATTATTTAGAATGGGATGGAAACCTGTAGGTAGTAGTTGAAAGGGAGGCTAACACTAAAAAAATAATATGAAATAAAAAAATAAATAAGCTTTCTTCTCAGAACAAGGTATGGACTTTCATTGTTCAGATTAATACTATGGCCATTTCCTTCATATAATTTCAAATCTCGCCCAGGTCAATCTTTTATTTATAATATAGAAGCTTGTCCTGAGCTTTGGGTGTTTAAAATGGGGTGGCGACCTGTAGATAGCCCCTCCCTCCAATGACCAAATTTCTAGGAGCACTGGAGTAAATCAAGGGATTCGTTTGGTTCCTCTAATCCTGGCTCAACGGGTTCAAATCCCACCCTGGGGAAGCTTTATCGATAAACAAAAGCTTGCTCTGAGAAATAGATGCTTAGAATGGGATGGTAACTAGTAAATAGCCCCTCTCTCAATGATACTAAGTGGTTGCAAGGGAAGCTAACACCGCAAAAAAAAAATGGAATCAGTATTTATGGGATTTATTCAAAATGAATCTTAAAGTTATTTAAATTAACATATAAAATTACTTATATGAGAATGAATTCTTCTAGTTTTAGTATTTTTACTTTGTGAATTCTAAATTTTAAATAAAATAATTTTATAAGTTTCAATCATGAGCAAGAAAGATGTCACTATTTGTTCAAGTGAAAGAATCTTGAAATTCTTTGACAGGCTTTGACGGAAGGCACTTGGAAGTTCAGTGAAATTATTGAGAGTTAGCAAACTTCTATTGAATGGGTTTCCATGAGAGCAACTGATCGGCAAAATCAATCGACAAAAGTAATCAAAGAAAGTTAAATGGGCAGGGATCAAGGTGATGTCAGGATTTTGCCGATTTGCCTCAGATCTGAAGCACCCCTCAAGCCACCCTTAACCGCTTTAAGGGCTGATTAAATAATCTTTTTCTTCAATTGGACAATCATTATACAGATGTATAGTCATGTGTAATGCTATCACATTGCAAGAAAATAAATTAATGTAATTAATGTAATGGATCACTCCTCCGAAGATCTTTTTTTTCGTTTTGGTACTACTGTCTGTGATGAAAATTATTATAAATTAGATTATAAATATTTAAAGAAGTACCTATTTGGAAATGAGGGGTTAGAAGTATTATGTGCTCCAAAACCTAAAGGTCTAACGGTTACTACACCTGTTGACCGGGGTTTGAGCTTCGCACAATTCATTACATTTTCTTTCTTAGTTATAGTTGTAAATTCAGTAAATAGGTAGCTTTTGTTTTGAACAACTGTAATCTGCGAAAAGGTATGCTATGTGTTTACAATTTAATACTATTCAAAATTAACATTTGAAGTCAACTTATTATAATTTTTATATATAACTCTTTGTTAAAAAAAAAAAAAATTCTGTACATATTTCATACACTGTAATTTTTGATAGGGTACATTATTGACCTTGCTCGTCTATCCCGGGACGTAACTCGTCCTTAGAGAGGAGCCCAGGTTAACCCGCGATAGACTATCTGGCACCCATCTTCTCGTTATCCTAGGATAAGAAGGAGACTAGGCAGGGGTCAAGGAGGGAGTGAGAAGGAGAGAAAAATGCCAGTGCATTCACTCCTTTGATATTTTAACTAAACTGGCTGGAGTAGGAGGTCCCTTGGCCACCTCCTCTTGAGGCGTCGGGGAGGGTGGTCGGAAATTATAATAATTGAAAACAGAAAAGTAAATGCGACTAATGCCAATATCTATAAGTTATAAAATCACCTATGTGTAAGATTTGACCATTACAACGAGTCAAAAATTATTTTAATCAACTATAGCACTGAGATGGCTTCCACTTTTTATATCTGGCTTTTCCGTCCATGAACATTTAAATAACTAAATTTCAAATTCACGCAGTTTAGATAATGTCATTAAATTTTATGATTTTTTGTTATTTTAATTTTTTGAAAATACTGTAGAAAAGAAGAATGTAGAACTAAGATGAGGGAAGAGGACGAAGATAGGGTGGTATAGACAGAAGCTCTTTATCTAATCTACATATACTGAAAATCCATTGATAAAAACAGGTATGAGTTAGGAAGTATAGAACTCAAAGGTTTCTGATGATTCTGCTCTTACAATCTTAACGCAGAGGATTCGAGCCCCATCTAGGACAAGCTTTTAATGAAGACTATAAGCTTGCAACAGAATAAAGTGCAATAGATAATTTATTATAAATAGTTTTTGATTTAAAATAAAAATGAAATCAGTATTATATTTATGAGGTTTATTCAAAATAACACTTAATCTAATTTTAATTGACATATGTAATAACTTAGATGAGGATAAATTATTTTATTTTTAGTATTTTGAACTTAAATTATTGTGAATTCTAAATTTAAAATAAAATAATTTTATTTAAAAAAATAATTATAATTCTATTATTAGGAAATATGTTCTGGCCTTACAATCTTAGCGCAGTGGGATCGAGCCCCATCTAGGGGAAAAGTTATTAACGAAGAGTATAAGCTTGCACCGTACCACGGGGTCAAGATTTTGGTGACAACCTTAGTTAGCTTCTCCGTTCATTCAAGAGTTGAGTAGA
>KZ808031.1:256010-268317 GCA_000696205.2 Oncopeltus fasciatus
CCTTTCATTTCTTTATAGTAGATTTTCAATAAGAACAATATTATTAATAAATATCAAAATAACAAAAACACTTTTAAAAAAATAACTAAAAGTTTTAATAAAAATATGGTGCACTTTTTAATATCAGGTATTGACACTCCTAGCTGGCATTTATGTCACACCTGACCTCCGAGGCATGGCCTCATAGAGACTTTGTGTAGCCTCCTTTGGGATATCCTCCCATTCCTCAAGTACTAACTTCTAGAGTCGTTGTAGGGACTGAGGTCTTGGCTGGCGGCTTCTGGGGGGTCGATTCAATAACAATAACAATAACAATATTTGCAATGATAAATGATACTGAAAGCAATAAAGTACAACAGTTTTTTGCCAAAAATCAGACAAACGTGTTATATTGTGTGTGAGTGTATATATATATATATATATATATATAATTAAACACTCACGGCTGCGATATGTAGCAATCAAGAACAGGTGGGATAGGGATTCCAGTGCACACACAAAAAGAAAATATTACAAGAAGCAAAATGTTTGGGGATCTCTTCGGCCTTCGTTGGTGAGAAGTGAAGAGATAATAGGCTGTGGGAATTGTGTAGCGGAAGGAACTGAAAGGAAGGGACAGGCGATTGGGCTTTCTCTTCTTTTGAGTCCCTTCCGCTAGACAATACCAGGTATGCAAGTTTAAAATGTCGTTTTAATTCCAATAGAATGCGCTCTTAGCCTATTGAAGGATTTGCTTATCTCTAAACGCTATTTTGTTTGTTAGTCATTTTTTTACAAAAGTCAGTTGTTTTTAAGTCGTTTACGTGGACGTATCATACCTTTCTTTGGTGTTAAAAATGTCCAATTTTAAGCCAAATAAAGAGCATTAGCGGCATGTCATGATTTTCTTATTTAATCAAAAGAAAAAGGCATCTGAATGTCATCGAATGTTTGTTGAGACTTATGGCGATCTTGCTCCAACCGTCAAGACATGTGAACTTTGGTTTCAACGTTTCAATTGTGGTGATTTTGATGTTACTGATCAAAAACGAGAAAATCGACCAAATCGACTACGAGCTTCTCAAGCCCGGCGAAACAGTCAATACCGAGCGCTACCGACAACAAATGATCAATTTGAGTCACGCATTGATCGAAAAACGCCCAGAATGGGCTCACAGGCACGCCAAAGTCATTCTTCAGCATGATAACGCTCCTGCACATTCAGCCAGATTGACTAAGGAAACGATTTCTTCGCTTGGTTGGGAACTCCTACCCCACCCGCCGTATTCACCTGACCTGGCGCCTTCTGATTATCACCTCTTCTCATCGATGGGACACTCATTGGCGGAGCAACACTTCAACAATTTCGAAAACGTACGAAAATGGCTCGATGAATGGATTTCAAATAAAGATGAAGCATTCTTTTGGAATGGTATCCATATATTGCCCGAGAGATGGACAAAATGTGTAGAAAGCGAGGGCCAGTACTTTGAATAAAATATATTATACTTTTTTTAAATTACTGAGTATATATTTTAAGAAATAAACGACATTTTAAACTTGCATACTGGTAGACAGCCTAGTCCTATATTTTTTCATCACTCCTCAATGACGAAGGGAGATAGATCCCCGAAAATTTTGCACCATGTGATATTTTCTTTTTCGGTATATATAATAAACTCGTATATATATATATAACATTTTGTGTGTGCACTGTACCCTCTATCCGAACTTAATATATATATATATATATATATTGTAAAAGTAATACTACTTTAAAATATTGTAGTTAATAGTGTCACACACATTCTTTTGAGTTTTAGCCAAGTGAATATAAGACTTTTAAAATAAATATATTGTTTATTTATTATTAAAGATAATATTAATGTGACAACAATATTGTATACTGACATATATGCTAACGTGATCCATTCGCCATTTTCCGGCCTATTAACACTCGTCCATTCTCCTCCTAACCTGCTTAGGATGACAAAGTTACGACCTTCAAAGAAGAATCGTTAATCCGAAATGACATTAGGATCCAATATCCATTAAAGACTGACGCCGAAGTAGTAAAGTCTGCGAGATAAGCCTCGAGTGGAGCCCTTCATTTCGTTGGAATTAAATTGACTGAAGGGGAAGGATGACTATTGTTTGCTCTGATAGGATTTATTGACAATATTTTTAAATACGTACATAAACATTCTTCAAAAGAGAAAAACAAATCTGTAAAAAAACACCATGAAATTAGTATTAGATGATTTTAGTTGGAGTTCGGTCAAGGTAGATCCAAAATTCAGTCATGGAAATGTGAACTTAAGGACAGGAAGTCCTCTCTCGTCCTCATAATAGGCAGCCCTGAAAATGGCTTACAATTTATGCCGAAACATTGGCAGATAATCTTTTAAAAAATTCAATTTTTTTTCAAATTTGTATTTTTTTGAATCTACATTGACCGAACGCCAACAAAAATCCTCTAATAATAATATCTACGGTCAAAAACTCTCCATTTGAACTATGAAAATAGATGTCTAATTTTTATCACAAATAAAAAGAACAGAGATTGCTTGCAACAGATAGTGCTTTACAAATTTATGGTTTTCCTAAATATTTGATAAAAAGTATATACACAAACACACACACATCACACACACATATACATTTGGTACTCAATTCCATGAGTTTCAAAATCTCTAATCAACTAAAATTCCACAGAAGTATAGTTCTGATTATATTAGTGTTTTTTAACATTTAATTCGCATTTTTACAAAAACTCTATGCATTTGGACCAATTAGTGCAAGGGAATAGAATAAAAAAGGGGTCGATTTACGCCAACGTGAGAGCCAGATAACTTATTAAATTCCCAGCACTAGTGTCGAGAGTCTAACCTACGACCTAATGCAGTTTAACCTGCATTAATTGATTTAAATTAATGTGGGATTAAAAACCACAATAAAATTAACATTTATAAAAAGAAATGAAAGTAAATAATGAGGAGTGAAGAAATAGCTAGACAATGAAGACGATGTATTCTTCTTTCTCGTAGGTGCTGGGAATTTAATAAGTTATCTGGCTCCCCCGGTAGCGTAATTCGATAACGCGCTTGTCCGGTCAGCAGGAGATGCAGGTCCTAGCTCTGGCTGGGACAGTTTGATTTTTTATTCTATTCCTTAGCATTAATTGATTTAAATTTACGTGGGATTAAAAACCACAAATGAAATTAATATTTATTAACAAATTTGGGTGTCGTCATTCGGTATCGGTAATACTTATAACAAATTGCTTATCCATATATATANTATTTTAAAAATAAATAAAAACCTGTATGGCCTGTTTTGGATTTACCAGATATATATATATTAGATGAACATTGGCCATCACTATAATAACAAGTCTACAGTAAAGCATAGATAAGATATCTGAACGATAAACATTAGAATTGAAAAACAAAACCATTAGCCTCCGCCAGAGAATTCAACCCATAGGTAAATGAGGTACATAGAAGAATCTTCAATGGAATTTAATTATGAAAATTTCAAGGAATATGATATAAATAATTTTAGAATATGTTCAAAACATATTTGTTGTTGTTATTAAGGCAGTTACTTTCAATATCGCTATTTGTATTGTGCTTTAGATTCGTACTGTGTACTCGAGGAGAACGGCCCTACGTGGAAAAGCTTGCGAGATTCTCTAGTGGTCGCACACTCTACCTCACTTAGTAAATCCAATGAACGTAGACAGGGCGTTGTGGCTGTTTTTCGTTAAAATGACTCCAGTGGGATTCCAGTTTCCTTCCCAACTTTCTCCAGGCAAGAACCCCACCCCCCTTCCCTCCCTCCCTACGAATTTGATGAGCTTCCTTTCGGCAAGTTATTAAATATTTACTTCTAGAAAGTCATCCAATTTTGGTTTTAAAGATGCTGTTTTAAAGTGGATGTAAAAATTATGAACATTTCATTCGTTCTGCCAGTAAAACGGTAGTTATGTACTAAATGGCATGACACGTGAAATTCTGAATTACATAAAATATATTTAGAATTTTAAGTTAATAGTAGAGATAAAAGGAGCAACTTTCGTGACATGTTCATCAATTATGTTCAACTGGAGAGTTTTTTTTGTTTTACCGTAGATATTATTATTATATGTTTTTTTGTAGGGGTTCGGTCAAGGTAGTTCCAAAAAATACAAATAAAAAAAATAAATGTATTTTTTTAAAATTATCTGCCAACGTTTCGGCTTAAATTGTTAGCCATCATCAGGACTAAAGTCCCTAGGTTCATATTTTCATGACGAATGAAAATTTTCATTGTCATGAAAATGTGAACCAAGGGACAGGACGTCCTCTTACGTCTTCGATATAGTCCTGAAGATGGCTTACCATGTAAGCCGAAACGTAGGCAGATAATATAAAAAAAATAAATTTTTTTTAATTTGTATTTTTTGGATCTACCTTGAACGAACCCCAACAAAAAACATTTAATAATTGATCTATTATCATTCATTCACTGACACCAACATGAAGAGATTTCAACACTTCGGAAAACTAGTAATAAACCTTGAGAATGGGGCGCCGGGATAGCTCATGGGATCCATACGGGTCTCACAATCCTGACGCCGCGGGTTCGAATCCCGCCCAGGTCAATCTTTTATTTATAATTAAAAGCTTGTCCTGAGCCATGGTCGTTTAGAATGGGATGGCAACCAGTAGATAGCCCCTCCCTCCGATGACCCTAAGTAGTTGAATGGAAAACTAACACTTAAATAAAAAAAATAAAAAAGAAAAACCTTGAGAATTAACTGTCATTTTACTCCAATTGAAAATTACCAATTAAAATCTACATATAAATGTATTACGAAACCTTTAATAATAATAATAATTTTAAAGAATATGTTGCATTTAAGTTTTTTATATGAATATAAGATGGCCATGTTTGAGAAGGTTTGTTTTTGTCGTAGCTCCTTGGGAAAAGAGTCTAGAATGAGCTTTAATGATGTAAATCAGGAAGCACTCGGAGATTATTCGTAATCAGCCCCCTCTTCAGGGCTCATTGGTCAGAGAATTAACTGAATTTACAGGACCCGCCCCCGTCATTAAGTCTTAGTTTGAAATCCCGAATGCTTGCCTCTCAGGGCTTACAGGAATGCCAGACCTGTCACCGGAGTATGTGTGTGTGTGAAGCTTAGCTAGTAACAACCCCCTATAGAGTGTCATCCCCTTCCAGCTGAGTTTAGTACGGCTTGGCCATCCCCTGCGGTAGGAACTCACGCCTCAACCAATTATCTTGCTGTCACCGCCCGTCCACATATGACCCTAAATTTGCCCCCTGAGTTGAATTTCAGATCAAGGGTTGAAATCTCTTGTTTACTGGTTAACATAAACTAATGAATGTACTCTTCAAATGCATCCTGGATTAAGACAAATTAATCCTGGATTAAGACTTAAATGAGGTTTTTTTGTTAAATGAAGATGGCTTACAATGTAAGTACAAATGTCGGCAGATCGTTTTAAAAATTACACTTATTTTAAAAATTGTATTTTTTAAAATCTATCTTAACCGAACCAAAACAAAAAAACATTTAATATCAAATTACTTAAGGTTACCTGAACTAAGTTTGAAACGTTATGGGTAGGGGCGCCAGGGTAGCTTAGAGGATCCGTTCAGTCTCGCAATCCTAATGCTGCCGGTTCAAATCCCGCCTTGGGCAAGCTTTTATAAATTAAAAAAAAGCCTGACCTGGGCTATTGATGTTTAGAATGGAACGACTACCTGTTATTAGCCCTTCCCTCCATGACCCAAAGTGGTTTATTAAGTGGCTAGCACTTGAATAAAAAAAAAAAAAAAAAATGCTTTGTGGAAACTTTTAACAATTTTTAGTGCAAGGAAACAGAATAAAAAATCTAACTGTCCCAGCCAGGACTCGACTTTTGTTCCCTTGCACTAAAACTTGTTAAAATTTACGTAGGATTATAAACCACAAAAAAAAAATTATAAAATTAAAGTGTTGTGTAAACGTACGTCAGCCATTCAAATGAACAAACAGTAAACAACTTCTTATTATGTATACAACAAATCAGTTTACTGATTGGTTTTAAAGATTTAGTATGTCACAGAAGTCAAAATAGATTAATTCTCATAAAATATGCTGCTTGAAAAGTAATTTTACATGTCTGATTGAAAAATGTGTTCAAATTTATATTCCAAAATACTTTTCATGGGAAAAGTTTCGAAACGTCTGTAGTAATTTTATTTGACCTAACATATTGGAAACCAAATATTATAGTCAATAAGATTAATGTAAATAATTACATTTTAATTAGTCAGATACATTTATTTAAATAGTCAGTCACAAAAGAACTGCGGAAAGTAGCAGATTTCCCACTTTTAAGTAAAGAGAAAATGACTTATTTGATCCCGAATGCTGAAAAAGGCAATGAGGGAAGCTGTGAGATTTCTAAGGCTAGATTTGATCTGTGTGTGAAGGAATTTTCAGGATGTGAAAGAAGTACCCGATATTCATAATTACATACTTAAAGATTTACCGTAATAAGTGTTTTTCGTGAAGATTTTATCACAAATCTTTTCTTATTATTTTATCACTAACTATATGGAAGATATATTTCTTATTTAGTTAATGTTCCAGTATCTGCTCTTTCCTCCTGCGAATTAGTCCAAAGAGGTAGTCTTTTTGGTATCTCCCAGGTGCTCTCGAACGGTATCAGTAGAATCTTTATAGTGACGCCTTTAACTCAGTGTAGGCTATAAATGCAATATATCCTACTACCCCTTTGGCATATAAGACGAATAATATTTTATTGCTCAGAGGCTAACAATTGAATAAATTGATCTATATTTTAAAAATAAATAAAAACCTGTATGGCCTGTTTTGGATTTACCAGTCCCAAATCAGGTCATATTGGCCCGAGGGTAAAATACATGCCTAACATTTATTTTTTCTCGACCCCCAGTACAGTAGAGGAGGCGTATTGTCTGGCTGCCTGATTTTTCCCCATTCAATGAATAATGGTTCCACATTGGTGCTGGTTGTTCCCAAGGAGCCCAAAAGAAACCCTCGGGGGGTCACTATAGACAGTAGCACAGAAAGAAAAATCAATTGTGTACTGTGAGCATGGAACCTGGGACTTTTGGACCAGGAGTCCATTTTTTAAATTTTTTTTTCTGATAACGAACCAATAAAAAGTTATTTAGATAACATAAAGCAAATATGGCATCACCCCAATGAAAATTACAGGGATGAAAGTGTCTAAGAGTTTGCTAGAGAACTCTTCATGTATAACAAAAGTAGAGTTTGTTGACCGTAGATATTATTCTAAGATGATTTTAGTTGGGGTTCGGTCGAGGTAGATCCAAAAAAACACAAATTAAAAAAATGTATTTTTTTTTAAGGAAGGATTATCTGCCAACGTTTCGGCTTACATTGTAAGCCATCTTCAGGGCTGTAGAAATACAATGTCATGAGAATACAGTAATATTTGAAATTAGTATAATAGAGAAATATAATATAATGTGATATCAAGAGTATGAAAGTAGAAAGCTGTGTAAGACAATTAAAAGTTTATGAAAAACAATATTGAAAAAGAACCAATTTGAAAAAAACATGCAAACAAACAACTTATTGACAAGAAAAAAAATTGAAATATCATTAAAGCAGTAATTTGCCACACCTACCTATCATGAAGATGAGAGAGGACGTCCTGTCCCTAAGTACACATTTCCATGACTAAAACATTATGAATTTGTTTTGACACAAAGCTAAAGGTAAAACGAGTGGGGGTAGCAGGTACAAGGCAGAAGGTGTAAATGGAAAGCCGCCTGTTACAAGAGAGGGCAATAAAAGGACAAAGGAAAAAAAGGGAAGGGTATTATTGGGAATAAGTGACTTTGGAACTGGGAAAAATGTTTTGACAGGTTTATTGAGACGGAGGGCTGTTGGTTTTTAAAATGTTAAAAATGTTAGAATAATGTTATGGAAGGAATGTAAGACACACCGTCCTAGCTATAAATATGGAGGTTTGAATTAGATAATGTCTAAAATCTTAGCATTAAAAAGCTGTCATAAGCCAATCACTTTTTTAAAGTTTTTAAATTTCAATACATATTTTTTATGTTTGCCTGTTTACTGTCTACCTCACAATTTAAATGAAATACATAATAAAAGGATTCGATTAAAATTATTCCTGATAAAAAATATATTTAAGGAGTTAATTGGTAGATGGGGTTCACCTGACCCTGAATTTTAATTAATTAGTCTACAAGCTGCATTTAGTTTTTCTAATGAAAATTTAGCTAATGCCAGTGAGAATAATTTATAATTTATCTCAATAATGCTCTGCACATGTAGATTTACTGACAAAATAAAAATAATTCGAACCCAGTAAATCTCAGCTTGGCTTATTAGTGATAATATCAAACTATAATTACGGTATGTTTTAATTATTTAATTAAAATAAATTGATAATTGGCAAGTAATTAACAAAAAGTTGAATAAATAGTATTTTCTCTCAAGGCTATTAGATATAATTTTAGAAGGGTAATTTAAGTGGGATTGTTGTCAACAAAAAATAAATATTTTAGATGGAGTGTAATGTCAGAGGAAGAATTTCATTGTCATTAAAAATTCATGTTTCAATTTCGGGAAGTTACGGCTCGACCTTCCTTCACAGGGCAAAGAAAAATCTTTCTCGCAGTGGACATAATTTTTTTTTAGGGTAAGCTCGTAAAATTTTTAACATTGCTTCTTGAAGTGTAATAGTATTACTTTTATTTTAATAGCCATATTTTAGTGTTTGTATGTCATTTTATATTTTTAAAGTAAAAATTTTTCTCAAGCATAATAAGTACAGAAGTTAGTTGCAACTCTTTTATTCTCACAGTAAAAACAATTTTTCCAGTTTTCCTCCTAGGTTATATATAAATGGAAAATAGAATACATTACATTAGTAAGTATGCTATAAACATAGATGGCGGCATTGCGTTAGAATTGCCCTTAAAAATAAAAATAAATCTATAAACGATTCGCTGTATTAATAAGATCCGCCACTTCAAAATCTACAGTCAACTGTTTCAACTGAATTGAATGTTATTATGCCAAATGTAACAGTACAGTTTTTTTTTTTTTAATTTTAGCATATTTACTTTGAGAAAGTTTACAAACTAAGTAATTTGAAAAGCTTTTTCTTTTATTTTTTATATAGAAAATTTAAAGATTTCTAAAGGAGAGTTTGTTGACCGTAGATATTATTCTAAGATGATTTTAGTTGGGGTTCGGTCGAGGTAGATCCAAAAAAACACAAATTAAAAAAATGTATTTTTTTAATGAAGGATTATCTGCCAACGTTTCGGCTTACATTGTAAGCCATCTTCAGGGCTATCATGAAGATGAGAGAGGACGTCCTGTCCCTAAGTTCACATTTCCATGACTGAGAACCCCAACTAAAATCATCTTAGTTTAAAGATTTCTGTTTCTCAAAAGTAGCAGTGTCTCAGAAAATTTCTGTTTGACTGTCGAACAGAAAAATTGTATTTCAGTTCTATTTTATAAGGGGTTAATACAACCGTCTAGAAACAACAATGAAGAAAAACTAGACATATTTTACTTAAATTTTATTATTTATTTTTGCAGTAGGGAAATCAAGTTATTCACCTCGGCACCGTGAGACGACTTTCGAAAAATTACAACGGATCTTCACCGATTCTACATTGGAGAAATACATATAGGCATTACATATAAGATATTTGTTTATTGGCGTTTTGGTGTCTGTAATTTTGAAAATAATGAAAGAAGAATCGGTATTTTTTTCTTTTAAAAACTATTGGATGAGTGCGTTAATTACTGAAATTTATCGGGAAAAGGGGGAAGAAATGTGTGGAACAAAATTGTAATGAAATATTTCAACTGTTCTCACGCTAAAAATGTGATTTAATAAAAGTTATATGCGTTATATATTTCTGTATGTGTGTGTGAGTGCCCAAGCAATAGCATCCACAATATATAATATAATGAAACCAAATTTAGTAATTAAGTTTTTTTTTATAAAACAAGTAATGAGTTAGTTAGTGGCTCAAATTGTTTGTCAGAGAAGAGAAGTTTAGAGGAAGACTAAGATTTAGAGGAAACAAATCCGAAGCGATAGGCTTGTGATACGTAAACTTCGATTGCTGGCGCCTTAAAAGTACTTTTTAAATCAATTTAGGCTCTCTTTAAAATGGTGGCTCTCTTTATTCATATAAAGTCACTTAAAAAAATTAATAGCAATTTTCATTAGACGACGCTCCAGATATAAAAAAAAAGAAGAGAAGTATGTAATTCTAGAGATACATTGGTTATTTCTTTCAACTGTAGTTAAAATTATTTAAGAAAAAAAAAAAACCTGTTTTCCTTGTTGCTGTGGTTAACTTTGTCATATTGATAATAAATATAATGTTAGTTATAATATATTTGGCATTCGAACCACACAATTATTCTAATGATTCTAGGCATTAACAAATTAAAATAATACACAGAAATAATTATATTCAGAATAAATAACAGCGATAGGATTATAACCTAGTGTTAACCTGACATTTTAAGAATCTCATGTTTATTTAGGAAATCTTTGTGAAAAACTTTTAGATTAGAGTCTGCGAACTACAGCACTTTGCATAGGAAATTAATTTGGACAGAATTTTCTATGAATAGAGTTTTGGGCATTCGCAAGCACTTGCATGCGAAATTACAATTTTATTTAAATTAAAGAATAGGTTAAACATACTTGTTTATTTATTAGCATTTCTCTACTGTCATAATAATTAGTTAAGGACACTTATATAGAGATTAATTGAAAATAGTATTTATAATTTTGTCATGATTTCTGATTTTACTAGTAGTAAAATATAAAAAAAAATAGGCATATTAGGTAACTCTGGTCTCTCTTCAAAACGAATAAAAATAGGCATATTAGGACTAACAGTCTCATCCTCAGAGGCCGGGAATCTTTTAAGCACTAGTCTAAATGTTAAATGTTAGGAGCTAAACGAACAGCTTCAACTTTAGTAAAACTATATATATTTTTTTTATAGCTAAATACGTAATTATAATTAAAGAAATTTTAGGGATTTTTGTGACACCTTCCCTTCGCCTTTCCTTCTCTTGCTTCTCCATTCTTCGGATTCTATTCCCCTGAATCCCGGATTGACAGTAACCCAGTCGAGGACGAGTGATATTTGCTCGCAATACCTAGCTGGCAAGGCTTGCCTCCGAGCAGAATCAGAAGTGTTTGTTCTCAACCGTACTAGACTGAAAACTAATATGTTCCCACCCCTCCAACCCCCATCCCCTGAGCCCTGCAGGCATGCTAAGTACACTTCCCTTCTGAAGTAGATCGAAAGGAAGTGATCCAAACGTACATTTTGCTCTCATTTCAACTAAGTTTATAAGCGAAAGTAGGTAATACAGAAAGTTTAGTTTCATGTTTTAAGTATATATTACACAATTCCAAATTACTTCAAATTACTAAAAATGTAATCCGTAAATGAATAATTAAAATTACAATTTTTTTTTCTTTCAAAATATTTATTTTAGTTGTTCATACAACGTATAAACAGGTTTTAATAATTGGCTTTTCCTAAAATTTTTTTCTAAACGAAATATAAAGAAAATTTTAGTTGAAGTTAATTTGTTTACTAGTAGATGCTTTTGTAGGGGTTCGGTCATGTTACATAGTAAGCCATCTTCAGGGCTATTATGAAGACGAGAGAAGACGTAGTGCCACCTGGATCAAATTTTCTTGTCTGAAAATGTAAGCCAAAACGTGCGTAGACAAAAAATATTCATATTTTTTATTGTATTTTTGGATCAACCTAACCCCAACATAAAACATGTACTAATTAAATTTATTAGTTTCTTAAGAATGAATTATTAAACGTAATTCATAAGCTGTTTTAATCATATAAATATTACAGCTTAATCAATGTTAGATTTATTATCAACTAATTCAAAAATATCCATAACTTTAAATAACTAATTACTTATGATAAGGTGAAGGAAACCAAATTGGATTAAAAGATAATAATAGATACTAGTCTTCATTTTAAATAATTTTTACTTTAAAGAAAATGTCCTTCTTTCTCAATAGTTCTGTAGAATTTTCATTTAGTTTTTTAATGTTATAATAAAATAGAATTTTTGTTGTGTACAAAAATTACTTGTTGACTTTAATTCGATCCTAAAATAAAAATGGGATTTAAATTGAATTAATTTCAATATTTAAACTTAAATAATGATTTATCTTTAATAAACTATAAAATTAAAAAAAAAATATGAGAT
>KZ808032.1:1514-14770 GCA_000696205.2 Oncopeltus fasciatus
TATATATATAAGAAGATTACATACTATACAAAGAACGTAAACAAAAACTTTATTCTTATAAATGTTACAATTTTATAAAATGTTTGAAACACAGCTGATTGTTGCTGTTCAAAACACATTGAATTTTCTAAATATATTTAGAAAAACAAAATATACGCAAATAAAAAGTTATACAAAATTTGTATATATTTTGTTATTCTAAGTATATTTATAAAAGTCAATTTATTTCAATCTTATACACTGAACTGAAATGTTTAATTTAATAGGGAGAATTACCGTTCTTCTAGTAGTTAAATAAAAGTGTAGCTGATAATTGAAATAATTTAATATTATTATATCTAAGCAACTAATACTGTCACAGTTCTGAAGAACCTATACTGTCAATTATAGTAAATAAATTAAATATTTTCGATCGTAATTAGATTTTATGCAATTTGTATAAAAATAATGGAAATATTATAGTTATTTTAATTAATAACAAGAATATTTCATGCCTCAAATCTTTACAAGAACCGTGGTGACAAGTCACTGTTTGTGGCACAGAAAAGCCTCAGTGGTAGTGGCAGAGGAAACAGGAAATCTAGGGAGAAATATCTGTGTTGACAGAAGCGCACTAACGAAGCCATTTGTCTGTGGGGATAGCCTTTGCAATTGATACAGTTCCCTTTATCTTATCTCGTTATGTATTTCAGTAATTGTAACTTCACTGAGGACATATGGGCAAACTAGGTCTCTCAAAATACCACCAAGTTGTGTGGGTAGGTCTACCGACGAACTGAGGGACTCTTTGTCCGATGCCGTTTGTTTCAGACGGAAAGTCTTATTATTCAGCACACTGGAATATAATACTGTTCACCCATGTTATATCCTCTGACTGATAACAACATTCTCCTTCTTTCCCTCTAGACACTGTATTCGTTTTATTCTGTTAAGAGATTCGTTTGGATGATTTTCCTCAAGAAAGTAATGCTAATCAACTTGGTACCACGACCAGACTTTTGCATAAATTATTTTAAGTTGAATACAGAGATTTTTATTACATAAGATTTATTATTTTTCCTTTTTGCCACAAGGATTTATAAGAATCTATATGCAATTTTTAACGAAACACTGGAAAACTGCAAGTATTCATTGCTCTTGTGAAAGGGTTTGTTTTCTGTCAGTTACCTGTAGGGNTATATGTTCTTCAACTGATAAAATCTTAAAAAGCGTAAATTTGAAGTCCACATTTGACAGTAGTATTTAATTGAAATAGTAAGTACTAAACAGTTTTCTTGTCTGAAATATAAATCTAAAAGTGATTGTAAAAATGTAAAGGCTCATTATATGTATAATTCGTAGAAGGTGTTTATTCCTACATTTATACAAGTTTGAAATTTGACCAAAGTCTACAGAGTGCTTTCAGGAATGGAAGGCACCTGATGTGTCAGGCAAATAAGATAACATTTTCTTTGGTAATACTTGAAGAAGGAAGAGGATGTTTTGACTTGTCTAAAAGTTGACTAACAGAAAAGTTTGGTCATTTTACCCCTTCTTTCCAGGGTATTTTCTTTTCCCTCCAGAGGCTGTTCTAGCGGACATTTGAATAAACAAAGAGAGTTACTTCTGTTTTGCCCTTTATGTATTTATCCTCACACAGACAGGAATTCATTCTGCTTAGAATACTTTCCCGATGTCTTCGACAAAATGGCTTTTACATATTTCCTCTATTTAGGCATCAGATAATAGTGAACTAACTACTTAAGTTATTTCTGTATAAGCCGCAAGGTCGTTCAGTCATCCAGAAAACATTTTTTTAAGGGACTAAAGAAAATCAATTACAACTGTTTTTTATATAATGATTTTGATTTAATCCCACGTTAAATTTTATACAAGAAATGCCAGAAAGTTAGAATAAAAAAATCTTACTGGATCCCGGGTCTCCTGCTTTCCGGGCAAGTATGCTACTACACCAACGAGGCTAGCTAGATAATCTCTTCTAGTCTCCCGCACTTTACTCCGAGTCTAAACCTCCAAGCAAGACGAATATATTTAATATATAGCTAATATTGTCGGCTATTTGTTAGACTCTCGTTTTTTCCTATATTTCTTTTTCATAATGATTTTCGTTGTGGTATTTGATCCCACGTTAAATTTTATACAATGAATGCAAGAGAGTTAGAATAAATTTCTCTTTATAAGATTTTTTTATTTTAACTCTTTTGCATTTCTTATATGCAATTATAATATCTTTTATATAAAGCAATTACATTCGTTGTTAACAGTTTTCACAGAAAAAATTTTACTTGTAAGATATACATGGTAAATATTCATGAATAAAAAATGAGGCAATATCAATATTAATGTCAATTAATCAATGTTAATGAAATAATATGTTTGTATTACCTAGGTTAAAAAAGTTCTCCATGAGTCTGGAGGAAAAAAATGGAAATTGTTTTTTACGATTTCCAGAACAGTATTAAGAATTTATTACCGCAAATACAATATATTAAAGGATACAAAATTAAGCACAAAAGAAACGTTTTTATTATTCAATTATAGTGAACGGACATCTTGCCTAGACTTTAGAATAGAAAAGGGTATTCGTTATAGTTATTTTATTCATAATTCGGATAACGATATTTATAAAAAGTATTGATATTAATGTATATTACAACTTTTACCAATTTTTAGGTGAAATAATTGTATATAATAATTATAGAAAACTTTTTCAGATTCTATTACCTTATATAATAATTAATTGTTTGGACACACTTTTTCTGATGTGATATTTAAAATCTTGTTTGAAAAGGCTGTTCAAATTAATATAAATGTAAGGAATGACTGAGATAAAAATTGCAACAAGTGAACAATAAAATGGAAAATCAAGTATTGTCCTTGCAACTCCAAATAAAGTTCTATGAAAAAACAAAGAAGAGGCAGATCTGCTAACCGAGGGAGGGCCGACCCTTCGGACATCTAATATTGACAGAGGACCCTAGTAATTGCAACCTGACTGCAGGTCTCCACTTGTGTGTGCATACAAAACAGAACTTAAGTACAGACTGGCTTATCACGGCCCGAAGTACAGTGGATAGGGCTGACGAAAACAGCGATGCCTAAGAATGGAATTACACTTCAAGCTCTTAATTTGTCAAAAAATGGTTATTTTTAAGAAGCGCCGAATAAGTAAGCAAATACCGAAAGATAATCTAAGATGAACATTTTTCTTTTTTCTTTTTTTCTGGGAAATATAAAATTTACATTTTTGTTTCTTTATTGCATATTTAATCATATTAATGAACAAAATTAAAAAGCAGTTAGTGTTTAAAGTTATCATCAATGATGATTAATTTTGACAAATTGTTTTGCTACACGGATTAAAGTAGGATAACAGAAACTACTTTAGTCTGCAACAGAGCAAGCTACTAAATCTCAGAAGATTTCCCATTTTTCAATAAAGATGGATGGACAAATAAGAGTAAATTCTTCAACATATTAACCTTTACTCAAGACTCGCAGGGCAGGAAAATGAAAGAACTCGCCTATCGTAGTTATTTTCCTTCCTTCAATTACTTAAGAGTTTTTTTTTTTATGGGGAAATCAGATAACTGTTAGAAAAATACAATTTACAACTAATATGTTTTAAAAAATCTTCTTCTCAACACAAACCAAAACTATTAATTTTGCTCTTCTTATGAACTCCAATTTTCCCTCTTTCGATTTTGACCAAAAATTAATTATTTCATTAGTAGCAATTAAAAACGTTAATTCCGAATTTGGTTTGTATATTTTTAAAATAAGAGAAGCCGCCCAAAAATTTTAAATTTGTTTTCTGGTATGAGTTCTTTGAAAACTATTATTGAATAAAATTACATTTTGCACCTATTTTGCTTTATTTGATTTATTTTTTTTTTTTTTTTACATGATTAATAACAAACAGGGTATTCAGATATAAATGTCGGTCGTCCTATAAATCTCTCTTTCACCTTCACCGATTTCAACAATTATCGTTCTCATCCAACAACAGTTTCGAGACCAACTTCAATTTTCTAAAAGTTTCAACAAGACTCGTGAAATTCTCGACGAGACAAGAATTGCAAGTACGTACAGTCGAAACATAGACCTTGTAAAGGGAAACATTATCTAGACCTTGTACCTTCTCTCCCCCATCGCTACAATTAGTGTCAAACTTCAGTTTCAGCAGACGTCGTTCGGGTGAAATTCTGAAAACTCCCCTTCCAGTCCTAATTTCCTTAACAAGGTAATCCCAAATCTAGGTCATTCTTGCGTGACTACTGTTAACGTTTCCAGGGTCATCATTCAAAATTAGTAACAAGCACACATTCACATTCCACACGTAATAATGCCGTCCATAATGGAGACTAATCACTTCCCAAAAGTTAATGCTGGCACGAGACATATACAACGGAAGATATAAACAAATTATCTGTAGACCATTTCTCTACAGTCTAAAAACAAATCGTACAACACATCTAGAAGTATGTATTAGACAAGGGGTTGCCCTATAAGCTTTTTAAAATTTACTTCTATTCAATTCGCCCATTCATTTCAACAAAAATGTATTCTCTAAAAAAAACTAATGCACTCCAATTAAACTTACATACACACCTCAAAAAAAAAATTTATTTTCCTGAAAATTTTTTTAGACTGACCTCAGAAGCTGTGGTATAGTAGTCTAGTTACAGGGGGCAGTAAGAGAAGTACTGATATATTGAAATTGAAAATTAGAGAAGGAATTCTGGGATGGACTTGGTCTACGATGAGTTATGCACACAATAATTTGGGTGAATATGGGATACCGGGTCAAAGGGGTATCTGGCTGGACCTTGCACGCTCCTTGCATTTCCCATAAAGCTTTCGAATTAACTTTGTAGGCAACATTTCACTTGGTGCTCATGTGCACCATTGCCAACAAAGTTAACTTCAGAGCTTTATGGGAGAATGCAAGGAGCGTGCATTAATTTCATTTCCAGCCAATAATGCTCGGCTTTCCGAGAAATACATAAGATAGTGTACCAGTAAACCAAACAATGTTTTAAAATATTTAAAAATAAAAGATGATTAGAGTAGTTAATGAATTTATTACAGATAAGTACCTTTCAGCTTCCAAATTTTACTCGGTAGATTTAGAGGTTTGATCAAGAAAGGTTTTATACCTGGAATTGGATAAAAAGTGCAAAAATTTGTTTAGGCACTTGCATAAAGAGATTGCTTTACTGTAGTAACCAGAAAACTTCAACTAAGGCAGTGTACTCAATGTTTATATCACGGCAGTAAGTTCCTTCCATAACCTTGTAGAGAGTATTTGCATTATCGTTTTGCTCCAGAAAACTTCTACATTTCAAAAGGAGAGTTTTTTTGTTTTTTGTTTTTTTACCGCGGATACTATTATTAGATGTTTTTCGTTGGGGTTCGGTCAAGTTCCTTAACCCTCAACCCCAACAAAAAAATCTAATAACTTCTGCATTTCAGTTTGCATTCTGAAACACAAATTTTGTTTAGGTTTCTGGAATCCAGTAATACGAAAAGGATTTCCCAGAAAATGCTTGTCACAACATTAATAATTTAAATAATTAAATTGCTAGTTGTATTAAATTAGCATTCAAATTTTCTTACGTTAAAACAGCTTCAGTTTATAAAAATTATTAAAATTACTTATCAAAATCCCTTAAAAAACGCTTACAGTTGTTAAAATTTTATGCAATTTATGACTGGATAAATAGCAAATTATTAATTTGTAATTTAATTGTACTTATTTAGGTGTAACAACATTTAAATAAATTAGGCTGTGATGCACACAAAAAAATTATTTTTGCAAATACATTTTTAAATTTCTTTCTTAGAAGTTCTTATCAAGCTAAAACATCATTTTCATGTTTATTAAAAATTCATTTTGAATAATACAATAAGATGCACCCAATAAAAGTAAAATCATAAATGCAATTACAACTATTTCTAGTTATTCCTTGTATCCCATACGATAACTATTATCACTCGCCGATATCAACTAAATTATCTGACAGGGGTTTGATCCATCGAGAGGAAAGGAAGACATTTTAGGAAAGGATGATACTGACTTATCGCTCGAACAACTGGAGACCTCCGGATGGTTCGAAGTCTTGGGAGAAGTCCGCGGGATGATAAATTAGAGCAATAAAGGAAAGGGAGATAGTTTGAAGGAAGTTCTCTCAATGGGATCTCTTCCAGGAGGTTGGGGGAAATACTTGTGAGAGAAGGAAGATAGAGGGAAGTTAGGGGCAAACCCACGGGGAATATTAAACGCGAAGATTTATACGAGAAGTGTGGCCGAAGTGTCAAAGTATCTTCCAAGTGCACATACTGTCAGACCGATAGGAACCAAATCAATATACACAGTTTATTGATGTAAGTCAGAAAATGACGAATAAATCGCTGGTTCGAGTTGTTAAAAAATTTATTTATTATTAATATTTTAACATTAAACATGACCGCACGGCATTCAGCATACATTTATAAATATCTTTCTTTGTATTGTTTTTTCAGTAAAATAATGATGTTTAAAAAATTGTGTTTACATCAATTTAGTTATATCAATCATTTTCGTATCGCTAATAATAACGATGACATTATGATTTTTAATTTCCTATTCTCTTAAAATCCCCTTTTTGTCTCGTCCGATTTCAGCAACTAACGAATTAATTCAACGTTTTGCAAAGGAAGCTTAAATGCCGAATCCGACTTCATTATTATAAAAATTGTGGGCAAATAAATAAACACACATATCCACCTATTTGTGTGTCTGCCTATTAAAAGACACCATTTTTCAGCTTCTTTAATCTGGGATCGTATAAGATCCCCCTTTAGAAATTTTTCAAATTATCTTTGAAAGAAATTTTAGAAGTCCCTTCCTCGTACCAACACGAATAGCTTCATTTTTTTCCCCCGGGAATTCAGCCATAAGTATGACGAAAAAAAAATAAAATAATTGTATTTTATGACCTAAGACAACGTTTAATTTTTGAATCTAAATATTATGAACTTTAAAATTCCTTTACTTTTGATACTAGAATGTTTCAATTTATGAAATATAACAGGTAAGTATAACTATTTTTTCAGCAGCAGAAGGAATAAAAGTCTTTAAATTCTAGTTATTTTGAAAAGAGTAATATTTCGGTAGGGGAATTCTGGTAGTAAAACAGCTGGTAAGAGAGTCGGCAAGGCAAGTTGCCCATAAAATTGTTTATTTGATTGCTGTAGTGGCAATGTTGTGGGGGGGTTGGGGAGGCAGTGCGAAACTCAATATTACCATGCCCCCTTCCTCCCCCCAAACTCTCTCACTCTCACAACATCCCGTTCCACCCTCACACACACTCTATCTCTCTTCCTACAATTTAACCCCTGGGAATAAAAAAAATACCTCTTCCAAATCGTGCACACTGATAAATAATATATATTTTCAATAACATATTATTTATCTAAATAATTAGATAATCATGTCTGTTTTTAACATCCAACTGAAAAAAAAATCTGCAATTGCTTTAAATTAATAAACTATTTGTTTAATTCTTAAGTTATTTTTATAATGTGTTTTTAGTTTAACATTGTATAAAATTAGTGTATATATGTATGTATGTATAGTGTATAGGATCGAATCAAGTCTTGGAAATTTATTTATTATGAAATTAAAGCTTTTTTTTTTTTTAGAATTGGGTGAATACATACTGATATCTAAGTACTTACATAGTGATTCAATTATAGGATCCCCATGTGAATTTTTTATTCGTATGATCAATATTTTTTCTGCTACTAATTAATGGAGAATTACATTCTAGTTAGTCAATATATAAATTATGATTTGAATTATCGCTTATTATTAGTAAATATTTTATCACATTATTTTATTAAGTGATAAACTATGATATTTAATTGAAAAAATTAGCGTGAATGAGTAAATAACTTTACTCGAGTAGTAAATGTCCCATACAAGCAAATGTCACTTTCATCAGTGTTTTTAGCAATGGTAATCATTAACGCGGTCTTAATGTAATCAGAATTTATATAATCACCTTCTGTTCCAAGCAATGAGCGGATAAGTACAGATTATTTAGCATGTAAATCATTATAATTACGCATAACTATAATATATGACAGAAGGGAATCAGTGACACATTCCGTAATATACTTAGAGATTTCCATTCCCACTCCTCAGAGCAGTAGCTGTTAAGTCTCACACAACTACCTGTTAGACCACCGGCATAGGCTAATATCCGGCTGTAGTGACTTCTTCACTTCTACTTCACACCGCTTGTCACTAGTGCGGGCTGACACCGGTTCGGGGAGGTGATCCTAACATATATCACAAAGTTTCACTATAAAAATGTGTAATATATCTCATTCCTGTCATCCGCGAGGGCTAAATCTGAAAGGCGATCTCACGATATCTGAACATCACTGGCGAAGACTAATTTATATAAAATGTAACAAATCATTTTTATTTTGAAGGATTATTGCCAATTGTGGATTAGAACAGAGGACAGAATATTTTAAGTTAGGCCTAAACGTAATTCATGAAATTTGTTTAATAAAAAAATCAGTTTGATAGATAAGTATTTGCCGTCAATTACATTTCGCTTGCATTTGACCAGCTAATTAATAAACATTAATTAATGAATAAATATATTCAAATGGTGAGTTTTTTTTAACGTAGATNTATTAAGTGATAAACTAAGATATTTAGTTGAAAAAATTAGCGCGAATGAGTGAATAACTTTACTCTAGTAGTAAATGTCACGAACAAGCAAATGTCACTTTTATCAGTGTTATTAGCAATGGTAATCATTAACGCGGTCTTTATGTAATCAGAATTTATGTAATCATCTTCTGTTCCAAGCAATGAGCGGATAAGTACAGATTATTTCCCATCTAAATCATTATAATTACGCATAACTATAATATATGAAGGAAGAGAATCAGTGACACATTCCGTAATATACTTAGAGATTTCCATTCCCACTCCTCAGAGCAGTAGCTGTACGTCTCACACAACTACCTGTTAGACCACCGGCATAGGCTAATATCCGGCTGTAGTGACGTCTTCACTTCTACTTCACACCGCTTGTCACTAGTGCGGGCTGACACCGGTTCGGGCAGGTGATCCTAACAGATATCACAAAGTTTCACTATAGAAATGTGTTATGTATCTCATTCCTGTCATCCGCGAGGGCTAAATCCCCGGCTACGATCTGAAAGGCGATCTCCCGCTATCTGAACATCACTGGCGAAGACTAATTTATATAAAATGTAACAAACCATTTTTATTTTGAAGGATTATTGCCAATTGTGGATTAGAACAGAGGACAGAATATTTTAAGTTAGGCCTAAACGTAATTCATGAAATTTGTTTAATAAAAAAATCAGTTTGATAGATAAGTATTTGTTTAGGCAATAAAAATCTAGGTTATTACGCCCTCAGTTTGATAGAGCACAAAACAGTTTCTCACTAAATTTAAAACATTAATTAAACACAGCGCACTTGAAGCCCTTATAATTATGGAATATGCAATTTTAATGATAGCATACCAGGTGCTTTTAGTGCAAATCATAATATAAAATATTACTATGAGAAAAACAACAGAATAAGAATAGCAACTGTAGCCCAACATAAATAATAACGGCATATGGATAACAAGTAAATAAAAATTGGACATATCTTGTAAGTGATTGGACTATATGATACAGTGCAGGAGGATATTGAATCGACCCATGGGAGGGGGAAAAAAGTGATATATCATAGAAAGCTAGGATTAGGGGCCCGATATTGGCATGTTTATGTACACACTGGGGCTGTTGGAATTTGAGTGCAGCTGAAGGGGGGTGGGTGTGGGGAAGGGGAGCTACCTATGTTCTTTGGCGACCGAATCGCCTNAGCAAACTCCACCTATATTTAACGCC
Organism: Oncopeltus fasciatus; assembly: GCA_000696205.2. NCBI lineage: Eukaryota > Metazoa > Arthropoda > Insecta > Hemiptera > Lygaeidae > Oncopeltus > Oncopeltus fasciatus. The sequence continues at coordinate 11,448 of KZ808032.1, forward strand.
TCGAGAGTGGGAAGATCTCGAGAGATATAGGAAAAGTAGCTCGGAGTTGAAGGCGACTAGGGTAAGTAACTGGACTCGAGTGACCAGGCTGAGGGATCACCTCGGACGGTTTTGTTGAAGCTGAATGTAGACTTGATAGAAACAGGTGAGAAAGCAGATCCACAGATGTTACCGCACAAAGGCGGGGGAGAGGACGGACATGACCTGGGTCGTGAGCTGGGGAACACGGTCATAAAGGAGTCGTTCCTTCCTTTGAGTACAATAGAGCGCCCGCGGATTCCGTCCACCTACTTGGGAGAGAAGAAATCTAATGTATTTATACTGAATAATATAGAAAATTACAAAAAGAAAAATGCGCTAATTAACAGTTCGATCGTATGTTAAGCGAAAATAAAAATATGGGTGACTCAAGCGGGTCTCAGTCCCTCCGCAAGCAGAGTTATAGGGAGGTGTTACCCAGCAAAACACACACACAGAGCAAGTTAGCTCTAGAGAGTTCGAGAGTTCATATCATACTACTCTAAATTCTTGAATATGGAATTGAATGAATATTGTAACATTCCAATGTATAAAGAATTTCAAATAATTTAATGTCAAATTATGATTGCTTCTAATTTCATATATGCATAGAAAAGTGTGGATTACTTTTCTTTTTCTACAAATATGAACTTTTTTCAAAATTATAATTAGAGAATAAAATGTAATGTTTAAGCCCTCTTTTTAAACAAAAAATAATTCATGAATACTTCTTCCGGGCTCTACCATGCCAAGAAGATATTTTTTGCCAAGTCGCACATCATATGATGGCTTCTTCAGAGCATTGAACCCTAGATAGAAATATTTATTAACAAAAGAAAGAATTATAAGTCATTTAAAAAAAATTGAACGAATATGAGGTTTACCAGAACTATAAATTGTATTTGCCTGTCTATAAGCCATAATAAATTGCTATAATAATAACGTGTGAATTTTAATTGAACATAATTGAACTTAAAACTTGTGGCCTTACATGAAATTTCAATTGCGAACATAAATGTTCCTCCTACAAAGTACAGTACAATTAAATCAACCATCTTACTTGTAATATCTTTGCAAATTAATTTTAGAAGGAAGAATTGTTTTTGCACTTATAGCTATTTCTATTTAGTTAATAAAGGTAATATAATTGATTATATACATTTTTTTTATTGTGGTATATTATCCCACGTAAATTTTAAACGATTAAACGCAAGGAAATAAAATAAAAATCTAACTGTCCCAGCCAGGGCACGTACCTGGATCTCCTGCTATCCGGGCAAGCACGTTATCCATTTACGCAACCGGGAGAGCCATATAAGTTATTTAATTCCTAGGACTAGTATCGAGAGTCTAACCTCTGAAAAAGACGAATATATCGTCGTATGCCCGGTAAGCAGGAGATCCGGGATCGAGCCCTGGCTGGGACATTAGATTTTTATTATATTCCTTTGCATTTAATCGTTTAAATTTGAGTATATTGAACACAAATAAAGGAAGATAGTGAGAAATATTTCAATGTTCATGATATTGTATCTCAAGAATTCTAGAAAAAATTCTAGAATTTAACCAAAAATAAGAGAGACCTTTAAAAGTTTTTCATACTTTTATCTCGAAAGATGTAAGTTTCCTTTGAATATAAATTGAATGAAACCTTTAAATTGAAACCGCATTACTGCTAAAAATTCCTCCCTTTGACTGATTTCTAGTTTCGAAAGGGATTAAACTACTACATAAAAGCCATGCTAAATATTTCAAAATAAACTAATAAGAAATGTAGTACATAAACAGCTGATACAAATATGAATATTAATTTTCTAAATTTAAATTTTACTGGAACGTAATAAAAATAGAAAAACTGATTCATGAACTATTTTTAATGATCCGCTAAAACATACTTGTTAATATAAGAAATGCAAGAGACCCAGAAAAAAAATCTTACTACCTCAAGCGGGACTCGAACCCGGACTTCCTGCTTTCTGGGAAAGTATAATGACCACTGCACCACCGAGCCAGACTATATAATCTCTATAGCTCCTCGAACTTTGCTCCGAGTCTAAACCCCCAAGTAAAACCAATATATCGTCTTATACTCGAAGGAGCTAACGTATTCGGCCATTTATTAGACTCTCATATTTTCCTATATTTCTTTTTAAATAATGATTTTAGTAGTGGTAATTAATCCTTCGATAAATTTTATTCAAGATATGCAAAAGAGCCAATAAAAAAAAAATGAAAGTGGGATTAAATACTACAACTAAAATCATGCTTGTTAATTTTTTTAAACTTTAAATATTTAATAAATTCTGTTAAAATTTAAAAAAATGTGTTATTTAATTTAACAAAAAAGAGGGTGGTAGGGTTAGAGTTGTAGGACAGAATCTGTGCTAATAGATTAGAATTATATGGCGGTTGACAGTAGATAATGCTGAAGCGGGAGGAAATAAGGTCATGAATAAAAAGAATTACACGATCGTGCCGAAGGGAGGAATTGAATATGTAATGGGGGGAACTTTCGATTATTCCTTTAGGTTTTTGGAAAGGGTTTTATATTTTCGCTTTTAAATTAAAAGGACTAGATTCGTTGGATGTTGGAAGCCTTGGCGTCACCCCAGATTTCTCCGCCATATGTCAAGATTGGTCGTAGTAATGTCTTTTAGAGCTTCGGTTAATTTTATATTATAAAATTGGAATTCCTATTTAAGGGTCTATATTGGAGTCCTTGTTATCGATTGAGTTCTTGTCTTTTAATTTTAGTAATTTCGCCCCATGTGAGTCGTGAGTCAAGACGGAACCCCAGTTAACGAACGGAATCTGAAGAAAGAATTATCGGGAATTCGGAAATTAATACCATTGGAACATTATTAAATTTCACAATTTCAGAAAAATAATTGTTCCGCAATTAAAAATATAACTTGAACGCATATTGCTTCATAGATTTTTATTCTCCATTTTTCACACAATTGTTTGATTTTTTCGAAATGATGATGTAGGTTTTTAGTAGCAATTTTAGGATCGAGGTGGGAAGATAGGATAGCCTTGTCGTCTGCAATATAGCTAAGAGGGTACTTAAATGTGTAGGGATGTCAGCAGTGTGATAGTTTTTCGCCCACTGTGAAAAGGATAGGCCCAAGCACACTATCTTGTGGAACTCCTGCTTCCACTTGGTAGAAATCAGAACACCTCTTAAAGAAAGCAATATTTTTAAAAAAATTAATAAAGTTAAAATTATGTAACTTTATTTATTTATTTAACATATGCTTTTATTTATTTTTCTAAGTCTATGTAAAAAAAAAAAAAAAACCTTA